>JAQMYM010005347.1:0-10674 GCA_030014255.1 Parauchenoglanis ngamensis
TGGGTGCACAATCTTCAGGTAGCGGTCCACAGCCACAGCGGTGAGGAAAGAGATGCTGGCGGCCCTGTTGGCTGACATAGAGAAGAGCATGATTCGACAGAAGGCATCTTTAAAGATCCAGTTCTTGCCCCTATTGTAGTAGTCGGCTCTAAATAGCGTAAAGAAGAGCAGCACTGAGTCGGCGATGGAAAGGTGTGCCAGGTAGATGGAGTTTGGCCTCCAGCTCCCCACATCATAGGCAAACATACAGAGAGACAGAATGTTCCCCGGAAAGCCAAAAATGAACTCCATGGAAAGTAAATAGGGTAGGAATTTGTCTAAAATAGGAGTCTCAAAAGCACAACAAACTGAGGAGTTTGACATGTCGGCAGTACGGATGCAGATGGACTGAGAAACTCTTTACCCACATTAATATTTTATTCTACAGCCAGAGGCAAATAACTAGGTGAACAAAATGTCAAACTACTCACCACCCACCACTCATATTATAATGTGTCATGGCCCTCTGGGCTTTGCGCCTTTCCCCAGGCCAGGACTGTGTTTTTTGTGTGTTCCCCTGCTGGTGTGTTGGTGGTGTGGCAGGAGGCTATTAGCCCAATTAGGTACACTGGCATGTAGGTGTACCTGTGGGTTAAAAGAGCTGCTGCTCCTCCTCTCCAGGGAGCAGCAGATGTGTTTTGTGATGCCTATCATAGTTGTGTTAGACTCCAGAGTGTCTAAGTCACATATTTTGGAGTCTGTGTTTCCATTCTCATCAGAATCACACACAAGAAATTCATATAAAAGATAATGCAAATAAAAAGGTTAAAACATTGTCTGTGTCATTGCACAAAATAATTGTACAAAGTAACTCTTAAGTGTGATCATTTGCAGAGTGACATGGAGCTTTGAGTGTGTCACTTATTTTGGGTAACAACTTGGCTGGGAGGCATTTCTGGCTGAACACCTTTTGTGATCACTGATGTGCCACCCCTCATTAGTGGCACAGATGAGAGTGTGCAGTAATACCAGAAGGTGTTTATAACCAGTGTTGTGATGTGTTCTGGCAGTGAAATGGTGGAACCCAAACAGGTAGAGCTGATGAGGCTTTCTTACTCAACTCAACTATAGAAATCTGAACCTCACTACGACTATCATGATCCCTCACTTTCTGAGAACATGGACAATTAGCTCATGTGGTCTGAGTCTGGACTTCTAATTGGATAACCTGCATCCAGTTTACTCACACACACTCAGGACTATGCCTTCAAAAACTTTCAGTTTCACAACTTCCTCACAAAGGAATAGTTGAGCTCCTTTGTTGTAACTACTAGTGCTGAGCCTTTGTTCTAGTGTTTGATTTCTTGTGTATGATTTAATTTTGGTTTCCTGGCTTTTGAGTATCTGCCTTGCTTGTGTTGTCCTATTTGCCTGATTATGTAACCACTGCCTGTTTTGTGATCCTACTCCTGCCTTTTGATTCTGTATCTTTGTCTTGTGATTTATATATAAACAACTGAAACTACAACTGCATCCTGTCCAGCCTCTCATTTATGACATAGTTATGTTAACAAGTTTTTTATTTTATTTTATTAATCAGTAGTAATTCAAGTTAAGCATATACAGAGGCATATACATGTATAATAAAGAGATAAACAAACATCAGGAAAGCCTATCAGTGGCTAGAAAAACTAGGCCTGAAAGACAGCACAGAGGCTCTGATCATGGTTGCACAAGAACAGGTCCTAAGCCCCAGCTCTGTAAAGGCAGGGGTCTACCACAGTAGGCAGGACCCAAGGTGAAAGCTATTCAAATATGCCCCTGAGACTGTCCAGTACATAGTAGCTGGGTACAATGCAAGATGGAACAGCATATAATGAAAGGCATAACCAAGTGGCAGGGAAAGTGTACAGAAACATCTGTGCAACATATGGGCTAGAAGTTCCCAAGTCCTGATGGAAGACACCACCAAAAGTGATTGAGAACAACAGAGCTAAGATCCTGTGGGTCTTAAAGTTCTGGACAGATAAGCAGCTGCTGGCCAACCAACCACACATAGTGGTGGTTGATAAGGAGCAGAAAACAGCAGTAGTGATAGATGTGGCAATCCCAGCTGACAGTAACATCAGGGGAAAAAAAAGCATCGAGCAGTACCCAGGCCCGAAGGAACAACTGGAACAGATGCGGAAGGTCTAAAGTGGTTCCATTGGTAATAGGAGCATTAGGGGCTGTGACTCCCAAATATGGAGAATGGCTCCAACAGATCCCAGGTACAACAACTGAGGTCTCTGTCCAGAAAGGTGCAGTTCTAGGAACAGTGAAGATACTGCACAAAACCCTCATCCCCCCAGGTCCCTGGTAGAGTAAGACACACACATAAATAAATATTAATATACTGTACATCATAAATATTCAGCATTACCAAATTAGTATGACTTTAACACTAAGTAGACAGGCTAATCTGGGAGACAGCCATTGATAAAGGATATCATTTTCACTGAATTCCGGTCTGATACAAAAACCCTCTTCATCCACCTGAGGCACATTCTAGGAGAAAATAATGCACATTAAGCACTACAGTACAAAACGCTACATACATTACATTCTTTTTTCCCCTCTCACAAATATTTCATTTATTATACAGACAATTTTGCAACATTTGGCCACAACTCACAGCATTTTGAAAATCTATGGGGCCATAGATATCTGGCGGAGCTCCATTAGCAGTGTTCTGTGCAAAAGATGAAAATTTTAAATTCAGGCAGTCATACATTAGAAGAATTAGTCAGCTTATTTTCTGAAATAAATATTTTATATAAATTTTACGCAGAAGTCTATTGCATGCAATAGACCTATAGATTTGTTGTAATGTTTTATTATTCTTTTCTCTATGTTTAATAATTTTATACTACTCATAGCCCCACGTTTACACATTTTATCTTTTAGAACCTTAAATTTTAAATGCATTGTAGATATTAATAAAAAAAAAAAGCAAATGAACCCACAGAACACAATCAGCATTATTTAGGCATTGCAACTATCTGAAAAAGAAAAAAATCTAAAGGAATACTCACAGTAGTTTCAAGCTCTGTAGATTCACTGAGTTAAAGGAAAAAGAATCATAATAAATTACTTTTAATAAAACAATAAATGAACGCTAGCATTATATTAAAAAAATACAATACAGCCAAATATTAATTTATTAAATGTAATACATTATTTATGGATTTAATCGACCACAATATAACAGCCCCCCAAAAAAGAAGTTTCCATGTACGTGGAATCTGTATCCTTGTCTTTTCTTCGCCCTGGAATAGCAAAGGCCTTCCTCTTTCTGGGTTTGGCACCTGCATACACAAATTTTATTGAGGTCACCTAATGCAATTTCAAGACCCATTTTGACAAAGAACAATATGCACAACAGATGTGTGGCAAATCAACAGAATACAGGTAGTTCTGCTATGCTGTATAAGGCATTTAGTTGGCATGGTTTGTTTCCTTAGAGGTAAGAATCACTGCAGATTAATACAAAATGATTGTAACTGATCACCTTTGTCCTATGATGGAATATATGTATCCAAACAAGAGTGCATTTCCAGAATGTCAGCGCCCCAGCCACAACCCCAGCAACTAGCAGGCTTCCCCAGATTGCCACACATACAGTAAACTCCAAATAAATCAAATACAAAATGTTTGCAGAGATTTTTTTTTTTGCTGTATTTTTTTCAGCCTTCCAAAACATTATGCAAGCCTTTCTTATTTTTAAATATGGCATGAAATTCACCTCATAGCTATCCCAGTCCCCTTCTACTGTCTACTGTCTCGCAAAAGCTGATGTCACAAATGTCACATATATAATCCAGCATGGTGTAGAAGTAACTAATGTCCTTTCATTTTAATGAACTGGTTTTTGCATTGGGCAAACTGTATTTGTGTTAACCATGTATGCTTTTTTAGCTGATAAAGCAGAAAAGTTCAGTTTTCAGGTGTCTTCCATATTGATGTTGCAAGGGGACAGAAATTGTAAATGCCATGGCTAAATCATAGATTTCAAAGAGACTTTTATAACCTTTTTTAATCCACAAATGTCACATACCTTCTGTAGTAAGAGAAACATTGCATTCCTCAAAGTCAATGGGCCCTGTAAGCATATACAGCAAAAAGAAAATAATCAGGTAGTGCAGTTTTGGAATGTATTTGGTTGTTGCCATTCAGTTCAGGATTATAGCACATAAAACTCATACAGTTCAGAAATACACACAATGACTGACTAATTTAAACACTGACAACTATACATGTATAGTTAATATAGTTATGTCAAGCTAGCAGTTTAAAAAAAGTGCAAAACTGCAAAAAAGTTTCATAATTAAAATCTATTCCTTGTTTTAAAAAATAAAGAATATACATTTGCAAGTTATTCATTAAAAATATTATTTCGGGGACTTGTGTCAATAAAATAGCTTTTGTTTAAACGATATTCAATGTAATGAAACTAAGAATCCATTTTCAACACACACGCACACAGAGATTATCTAATTACACTGGAACCTGTCAGTAGTGAGATATACAGTATTAGGCAGCAAGTGAACAGTGAACAGATCTGACCAACTTTGACAAGGCCCAAATAGTGATAGCTAGACGAATGGGTCAGAGAATCTCCAAACGGCAGGACTTATGGGGTGCTGCCAGTATGCAGTGGTTAGTACTGGTCCAATGAAGGACAGCCAGTGAACTGCTTGTTGCATTTGCCTCATCAATGCCTAGCAAATGCACTAATTTGGCGATAAATGCAGTCATGCAAGTAATGATACTACATACCAGTGAGTATGTGCAACTGACAGACAAGCGTATTAAGTATTTATTTATTTATTTTTTTACAAACAAAGGGGTTTTCCAGAAGTGTAATAGAGTAAACATGAAAACAGTGAGATTCATATTGTGGCGTTTGTGGCTGTCGCCCCGCACTTCTGCATAGACAAGCGCTCCTCCCCGTCCGGAATCCCCGGAGATGACGTCGTGTGGGAACGCCAGAATCCCAGTAGAGGAATCACAGCAACAGAGGAGGGGCGTCTAAACCCGGCACGTCTGGAGAGAGATAATTATTCTGTCTCCAACCTGCGGTGACGGGCTTTTAAAAGGAAGCAGCGACACATGAGGGTGAGTGTGTTTTTACTCCCATCTACACGCTGAGAGCTGTCCTGTGTTTCTTTTCTGTGCAGATTCCCCGTGACTAGCAGTAAGGACTGTGCCGAGCCCGCATCAATCCCCTGTGTGTGCGCCGCCTTCCTGTTTCGCGATGAGATGGAGTTCCCTGCACTGAGCACAACACACACTCGCTACAGTTTGGTTTTTTGTTTCCAGTATTAGTTTCTTTTTTGAGTTTGTGCGGAATTACTAAAATAAATCACGGACTTTCACTTTTCGCACCATATTTCCTGTCTCCAGCATGGTCTGTGTGTCAGCTCAGATAGCTCGCTTGCTACAATATATACACATAGATATATGTGTTATCTTGTTCCCAAAGATAACACCAGTCCTGCTGTATATAAGACAGCCATTTAAGTCTTTGGAGTAATCCAACCAGTGAATAGGTAAGTCTCAGTACACTCTTACGCAATGATGACGAGAGATGACAACATTGGGTGCAGTCCTCCAGCATTGTTGACAACGCCTTCAAGATATATAGTCGGATAATCCACAACAGCCAAGTCCAAAAAATCCCAACACATGAACAGATCCCAAAGTGCGCCAATATATACAATGAAAAGCAATTTTTACAGCTAAGAGACTAGGGAAACAATTCTCTCTTATTGTTTGCATACACAAGCAATGAAAACCAGTACACCAACAAACCAACACACACGATCCAACACCCACCACTTCCTGTATTCCCTCTTCTTTTATGGTCATTCTAGAGGAGCTGAGGGAGAAAGTCTAAAAGTCAAAGGGCAAAGACTAGCCCAAAGAGCAAAGGCTATGTCATTTTGTTCTATCCCACTGAAGAGCTACTGTAGAACAATTTGATGAAAAAGGTAATACTAGCTATGATAGAAAGATGTTAGAACACAGTGCAACGCCGCTTGCTTTGCTGGTTAATTTCAAGGATCCAATGTAGGCTCCGCATAAGCAGTTGTAGTAGGCCTGATCGATTTCGTGATTCCCATGTTCGTGCTTCATGTAGCAGCTTGGTTTGGTTGCTTGTTGAGGAAGCTGTGGACTTCTACACTTGACATTACCCTAATTAGACCTTAGACCCCTAATTAGAACTTAACATAATCAGATTAATTTTGTCCTGGGAGCTACATGAAGGGCAAGGTGTGAAGGTGTCATTATTCTGGGTCACCTTATCTAGCTCCTTGGTGGAGACTCCTCCATGCTGTGGAATCTTTCTTGGAAGGCTGGCTTCTTTGCCGCTGTTCTCCAACAGTTACTTCCTGGAGTTTGGAAGCCGGGTCTCTGAGGAAAGGCTTTGTGGCATGCTGTTCTGGTGGTTAGCCTCTTGAGCATCGGACAGCTGGCTGAGGCTGGTTGATAATGTCTCATGTGGTATTGTCATTGGGTGGTGAGATGCGTTTGGCTCAAGTTTCTGCTGGCTACCATGGAGCTGTTCTTTGCAGCGGTCAAGTTCTTGGCTGAGGTCAACTGCTGGTTTCTGGGCTTCTTCTAGATGAGTGGCTATGGTTGTTACATAAAAGCTCATGTCTCCAAGCTCAGTAGCGGCCTTGTCCATGTGTATCAGTCTGTGTAAGCCGTTCTGTGAGAATTTCTTGGACGGCCTTTGCTACCTATTCATGGCTGTCTGCATCATTTCGGAGGTCAGCAAGGGCTTCCTGTAGCTTGCAAATTTCTTCTTTCATTGTGCGTCTCTCCATCTCATTGTTGGATTTTTGTTGCTGGATCTCTGCTCCCAGCTGTGTGATGTGGCTTTGAGCTTGGAACAGGTTTGAAGAGTTATCAGTGAACACATGAAAAACTGGAAATAAGATTAAAATAAGCAATCAACCAAAACAATCAAACCAGGAAAAGAAATAAAATAAATAAATAAATTGGTCCCTGGTTGTTGCTGTTAACATAACCTTTGTTGCTAACTGAGTGGTGAATAGCTTAACAATGGGAAAGAAGAGTGATGCCTAAAAGACAATAGTCGTTTGTATGTTTGTGAATGGTTTGGGTTTAAGTAAAGGTGTCAGGGTGTACATGGGGAATCACAGCAAAGAGAACTAAAAAAAACCCAGCAGTTGCATTAACAATCACTTTTACCTCTTGAACTGGCTCACTGTTGACAGGTTGGGTCACTACTGGGAAGCTTGAGTTTTGAATAATGTGCTTATTTAACCAGTGTGTAGGGTCCGGATGTATAGGAGTGTGAGAGAATGAGGGAGGGAGTGCTTGTGTCCCAAGGGTTAAGTATCGGTTGGTTCATGCGTGGCTTCGTTCGTGCACAAATTCACTCAGATCTACCATGATTAAATGGAACTCCATAAAGAAAAATCCTGATTTAGGAGCATAATCTGCAAATCATTGCTTGGATGGGAGGTTTATGATAACTTTGCTGAATCTCTGGTTTTCATGGATTCGAGGGTTCAGTCCTGAGTTTAACTTGGGGTCAACCTTTGTATGACCCACTGGTCCTTATTTCTTATAGCCAGGCACCATCCTGTTCAGATTCCATGAGGGTTGGGACTGCTAAATCATCCTAACTGATCCACAAAAGGGAGTTTTGTTCAATTTATCTGTAAGTGTAGAGCTTTTGTTGAGAGTGTGAAGGCCACAGAGATTCCAGGATGTGTAGGAGCAAAAGGGGGTTTGTTCTCCCACCTGAGTCAGCCATTTAGACCATGTCTTGAGCTTGGCTGGTGGACACCATAGTCTCCAGGTTTATATTCTGTTGATAAGGGTAATAGTTATCGTAATAAATAACAGCTTTCTTGGGTCTTGGCATCCTCTCCACCAGTCTTTCACACTCTCGTGTGATTTTATGCCACCCGTGGCTGAGCCCAGCTTTGTTTGATGGCTTGTGACCATCTACACTATATGGAAAAAAAGTACTGGGACACACCTCTTAATTAGTTAATTCAGGTGTTTCAATCAGACCCAATGCCACAGGTATATAAAATCAAGCACATAGGCATGCAGTCACCATTTACAAACATTTGTGAAACAAAATGGGTCATTCTGAAGAACTCAGTGACTTCAAGCATGGAACTGTGATAGGATGCCACCTTTGCAATAAGACAGTTCATGAAACTTCATCCCTGCTGGATAGTCCACAGTCAACTGGAAGTGGTATTATTGGCAAGTGGAAATGTTTAGGAACAACAGCAACTCTGCCACGAAGCAGAAAACCATAAAGTCACAGAGTGGGATCAACGGGTACTAAGGTCCATGGTGCATAAAAGGTGCCATTAGTTGAATGGCAGTGTGCCCTTCTGGGGATCACGCATGATCAGGATTGTCCTATTCTGTGTGAGCCAATTTGAGTGAGTACCAGTTGTTAGCAGCTCTCATTTGATCTACCAGGTGGTCATTCAATGCTGTTAGCATCTTCAACCAGTAGGTGTGTATCACATCAGGTCCAGGTGCTGCTCATTTCTTCATGCCGGAGACTCATTGTTGGAGATTTGTTTTGGTGATGGTGACTGAATCAAATCTTATTTATTGAGGAAAAATATAAAAACCACTACTCTGGGCATCAATATTCTCTTGCAATAGGACCAGTTTGGATGGAAAAAAAGGTGCTAGTAGAATGTTAAATTTAATTGGAATACAATAATAGCTAATCATCATGCCAAAAGAGGTTAAAAAGAATAGTTTTGACTGAGAAATAGAAGGTTTCAATTCTGGCTTTACTGGAAGAGGGATACAATGAGCATCAGGTTGCTTCCATCCTCAAAATTTCAAAGACAGCCATTCACAAGAACAAGGTAAAGCAGCAGACATCAGGGACAAAGTTACAGACTGGCAGAGGGCGAAAACGACCAGTATGATCATCATTACGTTTTTACAAAATATTTTTTATTCTAAGTCACCAGTAATTTTGCTGCTGACTTTGCCCACATACGATGATGTTTATATACCTATAAAATCACCTTGTTATCTGGCATCAAGGGGAAACCCAAAAAGCCAGATGAGAGACTGAACTGATTCCAAAAGAGAGAGGTGTTGAACTGTGAAAGTCAGCTATCAGGTATAAAAGTACATACAAATTTATAAATACAATCAAACAATATAGCAGAAAATGGAGATGATTGGCCCTTGCACCTCTGGTGCTGTCACCAGATTAAGACAACATGATAATTAAAAGAGTTCTTTTTTACTAATCTGAGATTGAGGAACAAGTCACTCTATGTTGCTTGAGGGTGGCACTATACCAGAGAGTAAAGCTGGGCATGTAGATACAGTATAATCATAAGCATTATAACCAATAACTATAGCAAATCTGACATGAATCTGATAAAAAAAAGCTCTTTTTTTTGTTGTCAGGCGGAGGCACTATACCTGGGTGACAGTCCGGGCATGTGGATATCATCATAACCACTACTGTCCAGGAACAATATTGCGGAGATGGGTGAAAAACCCATTATTTCTTTTGCCTGATGGGAGTGCTATACCAGAGAGTCATTCTGGGCATGTCACAACTCTAGTGATCTCACCAGATCAACACTACATGACAATTCATAGGGTTTTTAACTAAACCAAGATCAGTGAAAAAGCCACTCTTTTTGTTACCAGATGATGGTGTTATACCAGAGAGTGACTCTGGGCATATATACATATATGGACAAAAGTACTGGGACACTTGAGGATTATACCAACAGGGACGACTTTAATGACATTAAATAATTAATTTGCCCACATACGATGATAGGGACTTTAATGACATTTAATTGACATTGCATTCAAACACATAGACTTTAATATGGAGTTGCAGATATAAAAGCTTCCACTTTTCTTGGAAGGCTTTCCGCAAGATTTTGGAGTGTTTCCGTGGGAATTTGTGCCCATTCATTCTGTAGAGCATTTATGAGGTCAGACACTGATGTTGGACAAGAAGGCCTGGCTCCCAATCTCTGTTCCAACTCATCCCAAAGGTGTCTGATGGTGTTGAGGTCAGGGCTCCCTGCGGGCAAGTCAAGTTCCATCAAACACCGAACTCTTCGAACCATGCCATTATGGACCTTGCTTTGTGCACTGGGGCACGGTCATGTTGGAATAGAAAAGGGCCTTCCCTAAACTGTGTCCACAAAGTTGGAAGCATAGCATTGTCCAAAATGGCCTGGTATGCTGAAGCATTAAGATTGCCCTTCACTGGAAGTAAGGGAACTAACCTTGAAAAAACAGCCCCACACCATTATCCGTCCTCCACCAAACTTCACAGTTGGCACAATGCAGTCAGGCAGGTAATGCTTTTACAGCAACCGCCAAACTCAGACTTGCCCATCTGACTACCAAACGGAGAAGCATGATTCGTCACTCCATATAAGATATTTCCACTGCTCCACAGTCCAGTGCCGATGTGCTGTTCACCACTCCATCCAACACTTGGCATTGGACTTGGTGATGTGAGACTTGCATGCAGCAGCTCGGCCATGAAAACCCATTCCATTAAGCTTCAGCCGCAGTGGTGTGTTACAATACTTTTGTCCATATATTGTGTGTATGTACACATTTATACATATCAATTTTATATATATA
>JAQMYM010005348.1:0-10674 GCA_030014255.1 Parauchenoglanis ngamensis
CTGTGTGTGAGGGAGTGCTTGTCTGTCTCTGTGTGTGTGTGTGAGGGAGTGCTTGTCTCTCTCTGTGTGTGTGTGTGTGTCTCTCTCTGTGTGTGTGTGTGTCTCTCTCTGTGTGTGTGTGTGTGTGTGTGTGTGTGTGTGTGTGTCTCTCTGTGTGTGTGTCTCTCTCTGTGTGTGTGTGTGTGTGTGTGTGTGTCTCTCTGTGTGTGTGTGTGTGTGTGTGTCTCTCTCTGTGTGTCTCTCAAACTGCAGCCAGAATGCTTGGAGCAGTGCCTTATTTATAATCTAACTATGCTAAATGATAAAGCTAATGGTAATATGATATACTGAGAAAGAAGTAAAAAGGACAGGAAAAGAAAAAAATCTTATATGTGAAGGCAACTTTGTTCCCACCTGAAAGTCATATAAGTTGCATCATGTAAGGCTATAATTATAATCTAATTAAAATCTAGCCCCAACCCCAAATTAACAAGCGTAACATAATTCTTGTAAAAATGACCACGGTGGAGCAGAGTCCCTGCAGACGATTCAGACCAAGTCGGGTAGACATACTTTTGAAACCTGCATTCTCCACTACTGAATGTGAACCTCCTGATCATTTTGATGATTAAATCAGTGAGGAACATCATATTAGCTGTTTTTTTTGCAGATTTAATGCTGAGCTATACATAATTGGTGGATTCGGCACACTGTAATATTTCAGTCTACCACTCGCTATCTGTCAGCCGCGTAGCTTATTGGTAAGCCCTGTAAAGCCTCCTAATTAGACGTGATGCAGGAGTGTGGTCTTGATCATCCTTTTAAGGACTGTGGTTGAGGTTTGTGTCAAAATCACAAGTTG
Source organism: Parauchenoglanis ngamensis (assembly GCA_030014255.1). Classification (NCBI taxonomy): domain Eukaryota; kingdom Metazoa; phylum Chordata; class Actinopteri; order Siluriformes; family Auchenoglanididae; genus Parauchenoglanis; species Parauchenoglanis ngamensis. The sequence goes on from JAQMYM010005348.1 coordinate 842, forward strand.
AAAGAGTCTGATTTTAGATTTATTCCACCTTATGAAGGTATCCTTAGGCAGGGTTCACTTGTAAATTGCACTTATATGGATGGAATGGATAAACAACCTTTTTATTAGCTAGGTCACTTTGGCCACAAGTAAGTCTTGCAGGCCTCTTATGTTAATCACATATCTGTGTGCATTAGTCAGCTTGTAGCCTATAGCACTAATCAATATAGTACTCAAATCACTGGGTTATTTATTGCTGTTGAGTAGACAACAAATCTATATCCTCTGGTTATGCTAATTCTACTAAGCGTAGAACTTGAGCTAGGATGCTACTGATTAAGCTACAGTGCATTTCTTGTGTATGAAGGAGCCCAAATCCCTAATCTTGTTTAAGACTTCCCAGAAGAGTGTAGGTTAACATAACAGACTGCTCTGGAATAGGATATTCAAAAACATGTACGGGTCTTATGGTCAGGTGTTCATGAACTTTTGGCCATCTGGTATAATTCATAAAACTAAGATTGAGAGAGAGGCTGGCACTATGTGGTCTGTGATGGGAAGCTGGTCATCCATTACACCCCCAAGCTTATTTAATTGTAGAGGCTGGTGATGTGTTGAAAGTGTTTGCTTTGATATCAAAGCCTGTGTTTTTGATTGACACAAGATGTAACTGGAGATTTGTATTGCTCATCCAGACTGAGATGTCTGAGACTCACCGAAAGGTGCTGAAACTGAAGTGTCCTCATGGGGGGGATGGGCAGAGATGGGTGTCCGCATACGGTCTTCTATATCGATTGCAAATGCTACTAAAGAGTGCTCTCCGAGTGATGGAATATTCCGATGTATTCCCTTTGCCACATTATACCTTATCAGGCCTTAAGCATGTTTGACTGCTGTTGAACCAAATCTCTGAAGGAGGGTAGATTTACAGATTAGTAGAATTAACATACTCGTCCTGATTAAAGTCACTGTGGGTGTAATAAACCTTTAAACTGAATTAAATTATAAATACAAGGTATCAGGTATGTACTATAATTTATTGCAATAAAAAAACTCCAATCTAAGGTGTGGTATGTTTTCGTGTGTCTAGTGTTCTGGGTATTAGAACGATGGTCTTTTAGTTGACGGTTACCTGCTTTTTTTCCTTTAAATCTGAAAATAAGCTTCCTCTTCATACACTTTGGCAATACCCCAGTCATTCTCTTCAACATCACTGTATAGGCTCCATGTATTTAGTAGAATAATAAATTAAACAGGGCTGGGCAGATAACTTTTAAAAAATTGGGTACTGATTACAAGGTAACGATATCATCTGTAATGTAATTTTTAAGATTACATAAGAATATAATCTAATCTGATTACTTTTGGATTACTACTGAGCTAACTGCTTTACTTGGTTTTATATACTTTTTTGTAACATAATGTATTATGTTAATATTGATAGAAGAGAAAAAGAGGAACGTTGATTATTCTTTTTAATTCCAAAAACATAAATTGCCTCTTAACACTCATCTGTGAAAGCTTCAGTTTTTATGCAATTTTCAGACTAGAATAGACTATGAAGTAGTTTTGTAATAGTTTTGGTCGTCAGATTGCACAATATAGCAAGGTGTGTTATAAGAAATCGGTGATTTAGTTCGGTGAATCAGCAGCAAATCAATACAGACATTCTGATTCTGGCCACCAGGTGGCCACCTACAACAGCAAGAGGCCTTACTTAACTGTTTGCCTCCTATTTTAATCACACTGAAGACTAAAATCAAATGAATCACAATTAATGCCCCCTAAAACAACATTGATTTCAATACATTGCACTTAAACCTGATCTCGCTCTCTCTCTCTCGCGCTCTCAGTTTCCGGTGTTGATCCAGCAGCTGCGGCAGGCCCATAACTGGGATATGTAAGTATGATGCCGTACAAACAGCAATCGCTGTTGATACATTTATCATTTCTATCAAACAGTTAGGTTTGTGCTGCATATTAGTTTTGTGGAACTTCACTACATTTTTGATCAGTTTAGAAATGGAATTTGATGTACAATGTTGGATGTTATCGGTCCTGTAACACATGTGGCCATGTCCTAAATTAGTCCTTTTCTTTCTTGCTGTCTGAAGAAGAGAGATGTGGTCATATAAGGATTTCCCCCCACATTGTAATATGATGTTTAGAAACTTGTATTAGCATCATGAAGCATTGCGATGAGAATTGATGTGATATGCTCATGTATTGTTCATGCTTCACAAATAACCACACAGTCATCAGAATTATGTTTATTCTTTCTCTTAGTACATGCTTTGTGTATTCATGTATCATGGTCACGTTTATAAAGTTGACTATAGATTTCCTAATGTATTATTTTATTAAGAGACAATATTGTGTGTCCTTCAGGAAGACCAAAGTGATGAGAGTGATCGGTCTGTTGGCCTGTCATAGCACAGAGCTCAGAGAGGATGTTCCCATCACAGAAGTGAGTTGCTTTGATCATACACATATTTCTAGTTCAGCCACTATGTACAAGTATTCATCCTTGATCCTGAAGTACCATTCTGCTTACAGTTTCTTTCTTTTTTTTTTCTTCTTTTTTTTAATCTGAATTATTTTTAAACTCCAATTATTCCACCACACACTTAGGTGTGCATCCCAAACCTGTAATTTGTTTTTTCCAGGAGGTGGGTGATCTGATGTGATTTTATTTTCTGTTTGACACAGAACATCCCCAATCCCATATGTAGAGCAAGAGAATGTTCGTGTTTCTATATATTTATTTTTCACATATTTGTGACAAGAAATTGATTATCAGATAAAAATTCTATAATATGGTGTGTGGTGGTGTACTAGCACTTTAAGTTAGGTTTGGCAAAATAAAATAATAAATGAGTCTCTGAATGGGGCAATGTTATTGTAGTATCTAGCATGACTAGGCACCTCCGTAACCTAATAATAAAGTGTAATTGAGTAAGGGGTGTTAAAATTGTATTAAAATGCCACTGGGAGAGGATTTGATTTCTATGGGATGAAAAAGAGAAAAGTAATTGGGTTAATGACATGTCTGATTTGTACGTGATAACCTTGGAGCATGATTATTATAGCTGTTCATCGTGATTCTATATCCACACTGATGCCAGGTCACATGTGCTCGGATCCCCATGGTGAAGTGAAAGAAATACCAGCAGGTGTCACTGTAGCATCTCTTTAGCACGTTTCTCCCTAACCCTATATTCCAAAGAACATTAGGAAAAAAAAAGAAGTTATTTTTTATAGCTATGATCCTAGAGCACATAAACATCTGATGAATTGATACCGAAGGTGAATTTACCACGGCGTAGACGATCCCGGAGTGCACTGAGGACATACCTCCTGCCCAGACACGCTTACAAAAAACGCTAACAAACCATCAAAGGGTTTGCACACCCACATTGTGGTTTATGCTTCAAAAACGGGACTCTAATTAATGTCACGTAGGATGGCTTCAGTGTTAATCCTGGGTTCACATGGGTTTAACATGGGTTCCTGTACAGACACGCTACCCTTTTTGTTCCTGAACAGTTCCTGCATGGGGACTGCGCCACAAAATGGCCGGCACAAACATTCTAGCAAGGCTTAGGATTTGGGAGCGAGCAGCAGACACACACTCACACATTTTAACTCTCTCTTTGCTCTTACCATCGCTGACTCTGACCACCCGCCATTTTAGGCACAACGAGCAGGTGCTGAGAAGCTAGAGATGTGCGCTGCGTCTCTACAGGGGTCCAGCGTCAGAGCGGACTGCTTCTGTCATGGCCATTTTTGTCGCTGGGTTTCTCTTTGTTCGCAGTGAGAAAGCGGCACCAGTTTGGGATGTTTCCTTGTACACTCTCCAGGTCCTTGTGGTTTGGCAGAAGATATTCTGAGAATAGTCTCAGGGACTATGTTCAAGTGTATGATTTGGAGATGGTAGAAATAATTAGGGTGTCGGGTGTGGTTCTCCACTCTAATGTAAGTGGATTCTAATGTTCTGCCTGTCATTATAGATTTGCGTTAGCTAACCCTTGGTCAGAAAGCAACAGCTGAAAGAAACTTTGCTTTAGGTTGTTGTCATGGCAATGATAAAAGCCTCTATAAATAGACATCATACTGGCTGCCTTGTGTTGAGAGGAAATTACAGAATCATGGATGTAAGAGGTTTTATTGCCTATTAGTTTCACTTTCTGCATCTCTTTCTGTCAGTGTGTATGGTACTATTGTCTCTGAAATCTTTTCCATGAATATTTAAGCACTAATCTAATGAAGTGGTGAATGAAACACATTCCCTGGTGAATGCAGCCCTAAATTTTCTTCACCTCTCATATAAGACTGACAGCACTGACCTTCCCATCACCAGTTAATTTCAGCGGTGGTTACAGGAGTCAAGTCAGCTTTATTTTTGATATACTTTAGTATTCTGGTGCTACTATAGGATGCCTCTACAGCTAATAGCAAGTGCATGACCTAATGATGTATAAGGTAACATAAGGAGACAATTTGCATATACAGTGGGGTCCAAAATCTGAGACCATATTAAAAATCTATTATTTTTATTTTTTTTCATTTATATCTGTATATAAACAGAAACTTTTAGAATTTAAAAAAATGTAAAACAAAATAGAGAAATGTATAAAACCTTCAATATTGTGCTCTAGTTTAGGTCAGTAAACAGTAAATTGACTCCTTTGTACAAAAGGTTATATTTTACTTGAGTCTTATCTCTTCCATTGAACACGTGTTCGGACGACGGTCTGATGGATTTGATTTAACATGATTCATCAGATTTTACTCAAAATTGTAGCTCAAGAGCACATTGTCATTAACCAAATAAAAGCATACCAAACACTATGAAATTCTTACATTTGCATAAATATTTGTAAGATAAGTTTTCACTCAAGCTATTGCTGATAATATCATTTGTAATGAAGCATTTTATATTCAATTAGAAACAAATTCAAAATAGAAGTATTTTCACTGGTGGTCTCAGACCTTTGTACTCCATTGTATGTGGGGGGGGGAAGGTATTGCACAACTGTGAGACATCATGTAACGTGAATAGTACTCCTTTTTATTATTATTATTAAATAAAATAGAACATTCAATGTAGTGTAAGTGGTGATACAAGATATATGGATGATTGTATACATCACAAAACAGTGCAAAAAAGATGCATTAAGTGATCTGTAGGTGGGATGTTTTAAAAGGTCTGAGTGTGATTTTCATTCTGTTTGCCTGCTCAGGATTCAGCCTAAAAATCTATAATTTGTTAATGTGTGAAGGCTTTGCCTTTTTACAGCCACTGCTGCCTGAGGGAGTAAATATTTCATTGTTAATCTCTGTGCTATTGACAAGTAATCAGCAAACATCAAGGTTACAATAGTATTGAGCTGAACGTTAAATCAGTGTAGCTGGAGAAAGCAGAATAACTCGGATCAATGACGTTATGCTTATCCCCATCACAGTGACCTTCGAAAATGTTTTATTCCATATTTGTTCATATATTTGAACTAACTTAAATTCATATATTAATGATGCAAGTAGGTGTAACTGTTCATTACATATTTCGCATGCCAGCTTCAGTTCTGTTTATGAACAACGTTTAAAATCTTCACATCGTAAATCTGCATAGCTTTGTAAGTCAACACCCACACAAACATGCAAATATCCTCTGATTGCACTTCAGATATCCCCTGAAAAAACCACTGTGCATGTCAACACAACCGAAAGATATACTGTTTCTAAAGGGTTTTGTAAAAGGTTATTCAGATCAGCTCATTTAGTTATAGAGTGCAGGGACACTGTCGAGCATTAATCTGGAATCAAAATAAAGGCTGTTTTTTTATTTCTAAGATGATGCATATTAATATATTTACATTAAGACACAGAGCAGGGGTTTGTGGGTAAATGTAGCTCACAGAGGAGCTGACATACTCGCTTCTAAAATCTTAATTATGCGTTAAGTGTCTGGTGGCGAGTGCCAAGTAAAGGCTGATTTGGTTGAGTAGGGAACTATATGCTGTGGCTTTCTCGTTGGAACGAGGTCCAAACCAGAACTAGTGCAAAATAACCTTTGGAGAACTGTGGGTAAAGATCAAGAGATGGGCATTAAAATGTCACAATGCTAGACAGATGTCGGCGTAATTGTGCCGCAAATTATCCTCAGTGGAAGATGCTACAAAATTCTTCCTCAGCACACCCAGCACTATGTGTCTTTGATGAATAATCTCTGCTTGAGACTTTTTTAATTCATTTTATTTGATTTGATTTGATTTTGTGTTTATTCTGGCCCTGTAGTGCATATCTTCATATCAGATAATTTGCGAACACCTATACATGTTTGCACATGCATCCTCAAATACATAAATTTGCAGACACAAAAGTATAAATTCACCTTAAATCTTACCGCCTCACTGAATAGGTGTGGAGAATTAACTCTATAGGCCTGATCCTGTACCCACTCATGATGTCCACCACTATCAGTTGCATCACAGAGTTGGATGAGCCAGTTTTCCTTCAGCAGAGAGGAAGCAGAAGGAGCCCATCAGTGTGGCTTAACACAACCTAGCCTTCTTCAGCCTGCTCCCACTGTGTTCTTTAAGCTGTGTGTAACATGCAATCATCAACATGTGCCTTTCATGGCTAAGGCTCATCAAACTCTGTCGCCAACATCTGCTCCATGCAAAGTCATTACAGACACGGTAGTATGGAGGCTCTATTAGCATAGCACCCTGCTGTGAGGGCTGAGAGAGGCAGGATAATTTTCATGCAAAGTGGGGCTGTAGGCAATTTAGCATCTGGTATTTGCAGGATTTTTTTAAAATGGCTAAACTTATTCCCATATCGATATCAAATTTAGAGAAATTGAGTTTCAGATATCTGACTTAGTTAATATACTGAGCTTTCTGGTTTTTACTCATCTTTACTTTTTACTCCGCAGGCAGTGGCTGTGTTCACCGAGCTTATACGTGAGAACTTCAGGAACAGCAAGCTGAAGCAGTGCCTTCTGCCACCACTAGGAGAGCTCCTGTACCTTATTGCTACTCAGGTAAAAGTGATCAAAAATGGTGTGCGAGTCTGTTGTAGGAATTTGCATTGGTGTGTATTGAATCATAACGTCCAATTAGTGGGTTTACTCTTTTCTAGATATGGCACTTTATCTTATCACTTTACAGAAACTTTGAGTAACGGCTGTTTATCTATTGATATTTTAACTGTCGAGCTCTTAAATGGGTGCACTTAATTGAAACACTTCACCTAAAATAGCCATCTAAAATGACCAAGCGCTCAAACTTGGATATAAACTTTTCTTAATTCCAGTAACCGTTTTCATACGTTACATTATGTTGCACCACAATTCTCAGACTAGATTTGTTATAGAATAGGATTGGATTAATTTTTTCCTCTGGTACCCAGTCGAGCATACTGCTGATATCAGTCTGTTCCAGGTACTGAATACTGGAAAGGTGCCCTTTCTACTAATATCATTTTATTATCGTAGTATCGTAGTTTAATATATAATTATATAACTAATTTTATAATTAGTGTAGTATTGTTGTGTGTGTGTGTGTGTGTGTGTGTGTGTGTGTATATATATATATATATAAATATAAATTTTTTTTTTTTTTTAAATCAGGGTCCTATGATCAAGTTAGTAATCATTGAATGAAATATCTTATTTTCAAAAATGTAACTGAAGTTTTTAACAAATTTGATTGTCTTTTGGAGCAAAACCTGCTATGTCCAGGTTTTTTTTTTATGTATGTTTTTTTTTTTTTTGGTTTTGTTTTGTTTTTTGCACAGAAACCTCCAAGTCCACTTCTTTAGACAAGACATAGGGAATGGTTGCACAATCCGTAATCTGTAACTGGAAATTACAATTGATGGAAGCAGAATTCAAAATGAAACACTGAACAATCTGATCCAACAATAGCCACACGCTGTGCTCAAAATAAATCATTTATATTTTAATTAATATAAAAATTATAATGCATCGAATAGAAACAAAAAAGTGTTGTTAAAAAAGTTTTAAAAAGTGTACTGTTGTCATGTCAAGATACAAAGTAGTGATGAAGTTGGCAAACAGCATTTAATTTCAGCAACTTTCAACAATTTTTAAACAACATAATTTTGCATTAAACAGTCTAAAATCTCACACTGCAGCATTAAGAACCGGCTACAACACGCGCTGCTATTTTGAATGTCATCTGATCTGATTCACGTCTTTTGATTGGTGCGTAGTGGGTTTTGCTGATAAAGGTAAGTGGCGTTTAGAGGTTTCTGCCAATGAATCGTGTTTTGGAAGAGGCTCAATATGGGATTTAGCAGGGTTTAAAGTGAAACCATTTGATTATCCTATATTATGCACTGAGAGCTTGCATTTGATATCATTATCGCGTTTTTCACGGAGGTGGCGTTTAGCAGCTTTTACATCTGAAGTCTTCATATGTACAGTATGCATATGAATCCATCACGATAAAGAATACTTTATGTATAACACCTTGGTCAATAACAGTTTTGTAAACAGCGGCATAATAAATTATTCAAATGGAAAAAAATGACTTGATATAAGCAAATAATACAGTCATTCCTCTTCTAGAAATCCAACTCTTTTGGAGAGCAATATATAGCTTTTCACACCTAATTAGCACATTTTAAAGACCTATGCTCATCACTGGGTCAGAGCTTATGCATTTTGTTAAAAAATGGAAAAAAAGCTTTTTCTGTACATGATGCAACATGGAGTTTTGTAGTCGTTGCATGAAACAAGCAAGTGTGAATTAAATGTTTGCGCTCTGCTTCCATGAGCGTGTTGTAGGTTTCTAGACAGTGTAAGTGAAGCAGGTTTTTTTGTCCCTGTCTGGAAGGTGAGAGACTAATGAATGGGAGATGGAACGATCTGTTGAGATTGTATGTACGGTATTTTTCCTTTCCTTAGCTCTGCTGTTTGTCAGGGTCAAAAAGTACAGCTCGCACACAACACTTATTGACGTTATCGGCTTAGAAACCTCAGAGGCTGAGACACTCGAATGCCCTTGTTTTAGTTAATGATTTTTCTTTGTTTTCTCCATCCCTTTGTTAAATTGGGGACACTAGTTTGAATATCAACGTGAGAGGCTTTTATAAGTTTATTGGACATCACAAACTCTAAGTTTTGATAGATAGTGAGCAGCGCATTAGCACATAAGATGACAGGTCTTAGTTTACTTGAATGGATCTCGGAGAGATTACGTGTATGTTATTATAGTAAGAACAATATATGTATATGTGAATTTTGAATCCAGAATTTGACATTTTCTACCTTATTTAGTACATAGTATATATAAACCATAATATGTAAGGAACAACACATAACAGACTGCAGATAGCAGGTAGTATTCTAAAAGTCTGACATTCACTGTGTAGAGAAATCACACTTAGTTAGTGCTTAAACTTGGGTTTTGGATCGCTTAAGGTAGAACATCAGTTTATACCACTGGGTTAGTTAAAGGGGCTTCTTGCCCAATATGATCTTTGCAGAAATCTAAGATTAGAAATCAAATACAAACATGCCATTGTAGTATCAGTGATGTGTATATATTTATTATTTCTTAAAGTAGTGGTGTCCATATACACTACCAGTCAAAAGTTTGGACACACCTACTCTTTTTCATAGGTTTTTCTTTATATATTTTTTGGTTTCTACATTGTAAAACATTACTGAATACATAAAAACTATGAAGCGACATGTATTGCATATACTGAATTATGTGGTAAACAAAAAAGTGTAAAAAAAACCAAACAAAATATGTTTCATATTTTAGATTCTTCAAAGTAGCCACCATTTACCGTGATGGTACAATCGGCATTATCTT
>JAQMYM010005349.1:0-10668 GCA_030014255.1 Parauchenoglanis ngamensis
CTCCGCGTGCAGCGTTTAAACACCAAAAATTAAAAAGAGAAAAACCACGTTCTCCAAAGAGAAAGAAGAAAAAGAAACTGTAGCAGAAGGAAAAAAGTAAAAAAAAAAACACTTGTAGACTTTTTCTGGGACAGTTTGCACTTGATACCACAAAGTATTTTGTATCTACTCAGGGAGGAGTTTGGACATGGACTTATTCAGTTGTGCAGCAGAACTGTGACATTTCGTATTCAGGTTTTGCAGAAACTCCTTACTGGCCCAGAGACCCTTTCATGGAGGGCAGTAGCACATAGTACACACTGTGGGAGGGTGGGGAAGGGAAGGGAAGTCATTGTTTTTAATGGACACAAAGTAACTGAAATCAGATGGACTATCTGCTTTTTAGTAACTACATTGGTAAGGCTTTCTACCAGATTTCTTACCTATTTCAGACTGCAAAGGGACAGATGTGCATTACTTCACTGGCAGCTTGAGGAACCCCTGATCTATGGTGCTCAGCTGGACATGATAAGCCAAATAACTCCTGCACTGAAAAGAACTCTAGTTTCCTCAAGGATTACGACACTGCAGCAGCTGGTAGAACTGGCAGGACCAGAAGTTTGCCCAATCAGAAAATGTAGCAGCAAGGATAGCGGTGATATCTGTTCACATTGCTGCAGAACTTTTACAACATGGAAGTCTGCATTCATGTTAGAGGAGCGCATGCAGCTCAGTGACTACTGTGCTGGGGTGGTTATTCCTGAGGAAGGTGAAGCCCTCTCATCCAAAACCATCACACCAAATTTGCCAGAAGCCTCCTTCTGGGAAACAAGAAAAAAAATAGCAATACACCTCAATACAGCCTCTGGTAAAACGAATCAAGTATAAATGTTCTTATCAAAAAAAGTCTAAGTACGAGAGTAGACACACCCTGGCACAGTGTCCTTAGGCTAAGCAACAATGTAAATCTTGAGTGGCGAGCACTGTGTGCCAACCACTGTTAGCTAAAAAAATCATGTGACTAGTGGAGAATACTGCATGGTATTGTCTCTGCAAATGCTTTTACCCACATTTTAAATCCAGATGTTACAGATGAGTATCCTTTTTTATGCAGAGAGAGACAGTGTTTCATGCTATTATGAACTGCTTTAGGTCATATGCACTGTTCTCTCTTTTAGAGAACATTCTTAAGTCTTTCAATGCTATTTTTAACCCAAAGGTTTTTATCCTTGGTTTTAATACAATACATTGTTTTGTACTTGGTTTAAATGCAGGCCTTCACACAGAAAAGAAAGGATCAAGTGTCAAATGATCAGTTTTATACTGGGACAGGTAATATATCCATTTATATCAGCAGGAAAAACAAAGTGACATAAAATACACAATATGATGTAATCAGAACCTTTCAGAAACTAGTGAAAGCAATGATCTTAGTTGGATTTAACTTTTATAAAGGCATGAAGAACCTAGAAATTTCAAGCTAACTTCGTGCTACAGTAAAACAGTGTTAAATGATGAACCGATTTGTGCACTGGGGTTTGAATGAACATTTTTTTTAGAACTGCTTATTGTTTTAATCAGTACATGTTTGAGTGCGTACCATTTTATCCATTTATTTACTTATTTGTTTGTTTGTTTGTTTAACCTGTTTATTTAATTAAAATGAGGTATTTGAAAAAAAACTGTTATTTTGAAAATGCTATGGTGGTTACATCACAATTGGTTAAAATAAAGACTGCTAGAAGTCAAAGTCTCTCTCTCTCTCTCTCTCACTCTCTCTCTCTCTCGCTCTCTTTCTGACATGTGATTGGTATTTAAGAACACAGGAAGTATCAAGGCTTTAACACAGACACTTGTCATTCAGTCAGTCATCAGTAGGACAGGATGGAGCTGCATCCACTCTGTGTGATGCTCTGTGAGTAAATGTTCTCTGTGTGTCTTCATAACAGTGATTGGTGGTGAATTAAGTTCCTAATTAACAGGCTGAGAGTCCTGACATCAGGTTCTGTCTGATTATTTCATTTGACTGTAGCCAAGGTTTGATACTGAATTTAGCGTGAGCATTAAAATCTGCTTTTTTGTGGTATGTTTACATTTGAACCAATTTATTTTATGAGTAAAATATTAAATAGTCATTAAACAAAACCCTCTTTTTCAGCAATTGCATCCTAGTGTCTCTCACTTGAGCAGAATATTAAGGCTGATGATTTTAACTGCTGTTATGCATTTATTCTATATTTATTTGGAGATATTTTCTGTACTCTATTATTTGTAAAGTGGAGAATTTTGCTCTTGTAGATATACTATAAAATGCTGCAGGTCTTTGTGTTTAGCATGTTTCTGTGCCAAGCAGACAGGAAGTCATGTGACTCAGTTATATATGAGAGATGTTTATTTATAGAGACATGGCACTGTGTTCAACAACAGAACAGAGCTGATGCTGCTTTAAATAAATCTCTTTGGGGATTTAAGATCATTTTAGCAAATAGAGTGTAAAATTAATTTAGGACAGGCACAAACTGATTTTTTTAAAACGATTTCAGTGCTGTTGAATTCTCGATTCTGACTGGTCAGAAGGTGTTGAGTAATTTTCGATAACAGCAACTTGGACAATAGTGCAAGCTTCGAGACAAAGCTCAGGTTTATATTAATGTTCTCACACTTCATTGTCGATTGTATGGTGGGGGAGATGGTGATTATTTAACATTTATGGAAAGAGTCTTAAATATTGGTGCTTTGTAATCATAAGAAATTTTTCATTCATATTACAGTTTTTATTCCACTAGATTTGGAACTGAGTATAGATTAAAAGTTTTCTTGGAAACATGATGAATTTGTTGCCTCTACATTTTTATAACTGCAAGTGTGAAAAATTAGCCACAGACACTGGTGAAGGGAAACTGTTTATAGCAGCTATAACATAAGTGACAACAAGAATTAACTTGTGGTTTGTATCTTGTCTTTGTCACGCAACATTAAACATGACTATAAATGGTTGAAATGGCATTTAGTTCATCAATAAATGTAAACATTTTAATTTTGGTAAATTGCTGTGGTGCAAGAGGAATAAAACACTCCAGGACAGGAAGTAATTAGAAAATAATCTACTTTAATGCTGACTGGACTCATCCACAATAATTTTGTTTTATTTGTACACAAACAGGTGACTTATGTACATTCACTGTATATGTTTATCTACTTAAATATCCAGTTTAACATTTGCTTTGCTCATTTAATAGATAATTAAGGCAAATTGTTCAAATTTGTAAAATAATTGTCCCCCCTCCCCACTCCCCTGCTGGCCTGTTCTCACACTGTGCTTTTGTTCTGCTCGCTTAGCATGATAAAGACTTTTTTATTTACATTGGGTATTATTTTGGGCATGGGGACACATGGCTCATGGGGACACATGGCTCTCTCACATGTAGTAAATTGTAATGCATAGATAAGAAGATTTTTGAAGAAGCAGTTGACATTGCAGGTGGAATTTGCAGCTTTATTCATCGACTACAATCCACATTTATCAATAAGGGGAGAACCAGACCTGCTATTAAGCCTAATCTTCTCTATTGAATAAAAAAGTGCATTCATAGCATTTGAGCCTCGTGCTTGGGTGTGGTTAGTGATCACAGTGTGCATGAGACCAAGTGAGCCACTCCTGGGAAGAGTCAATTTTAGGCCTTTAGACCAATTTTAATTGTAAACATCCCCCTCTGTTGGAGTCAGGTTAATAGCTGTACAGACTCGATATTTGCTTAGAGATGCATAAAGCAGCATGTTGTTAGTAGTTTTTTCCTTGAAGGTGTTGTGAGTCAGATTAAAATAGTATGCGGTCCATATGTTACCCATGTTGTCCAGGTGTCCCTACGCCGTGTAAGAGTAATGTTATTGAATATTTTTGTAGTATCTATTTTTGTTGCTGCACTTTGTAGACAGTCCCTGTGCACTCACATACCAGCTGGCAAACTGTCTGGAGACTCAGCAAGGCAAATAACAACACCAGTGGATGGTGGAAGAAAGGAAAACTCCCTTTAAAAAAAACTAATACACACATTTTATCTAGGCCCTTGAGTCCTGGGGGATTGGATCAGATGAGCTCCCTCCATGGATAGTTAAGCCACACACTACACTGAAGCAGTGCCCTTATGGGAAGCAAACTCCCAGAACATCATGAAGGAGTTGGTGCTGCCTTTTAGCTGGCTGGGCATCCCCAAGGACATCCTTACAGACCAGGGGACCCCCTTCATTTCCTGCCTGATACAGAACCTGTGCTGGCTGCTGCACGTGCAACACCTCTTTCATCCCCAAATTGGCAACCTAGTTGAACGCTTCAACCAGACACTGAAGCAGATGCTCTGCTGGGTCATGGATGAGGACAGGCAAAATTGGGATATTCTGGGATATATGATCAGTGAAGGCATTTCTATGGACCAGGTGAAAGTGGAAATGGTCAAAGATAGGCCCATGCTGCACACAGTGACAAAGGTTCTTGGGATTTGCAAATTTATACAGGAGCATTTATACTCAACACCTTGTTAAAGAAAGGGTTAAGAACTCTCAAGTGAAATGATACTGCAGAGGAAGCCTTCAAGTGCCTAAAACAATTTTCACTATGGCTCCCACCTTATGACATCTGGACCCTGAATGGCCCTTCACAGTTGAGTTAGAAAAACAGAAACCATAGCCATAAACCATATTACAATCAACCTGTTTTGTCAACACAATTACATGGGACTTTGACAAGGAACTAGAGCACACAATGCCATATCACACTCCTGCTGACTGTCCACCTGATCAAACCTATGTTCCACCATGCCTCCAGGGCAGACTCATCTCCTGGGCTCAGACATCACCAAAGAAAAGTATTGGTGGCCCTACATGGTACAAGATATCAACCCCATGATCACATCATGTTCCATCTGTGCTCAAGCCAGAGTCCCATGACCTTTTCCTGCAAGCAATCTAATGCCCCTACCAATGCTACAATGACCATGGTCACACCTTGCCACAGACTTCCTCTGCTTGCCTCTGCTTCCTCTGAACACACAGTGATAACAGTTATCTTGGATCGATTTTCAAGATTGTTGCTCCTCGTTTTCCTGCCATCACTGCCTACAGCATTTGAACTAGCCAAGAACTTTTTTCAGCATATCTTCCACTATTATGTTATTCCAGAGGATATTGTTAGTGATCATGGGCCACAATGCACCTCTCAAGTGTGGACAAGTTTCATGGAGAAATTAGGAGTCACTGTCAGCCTCACATCTGCCGACCACCCACAAGCCAACGACAAAATAGAGAGTCATTCAGGAAATTTCTCTGCAAATTCTGCATGAACAACCAAAGGTCATGTTTCCGGCCATGGGCCAAATATGCCCAGAACTCTGAGACACACAGCCATAGGTCTCATGCTGTTTCAGTGTGTGCTGGGGTACCAGCCACCCATGTTCCCATGGAATGCCAACCCTACCAAATCCCCAGCAGTTGACAAGTGGTTTAGGAGGAGTTATGAGGTATGATAGCACACACTCCGATGCTTAGAATAGGTATCTGCCAACAAGAAGTGCTCTGCTGACCATCGCTGGAGCAGTACATCCCAATTCCATCCGGAGAATCGGGTGAGGCTCTCCATCTGCGACATGTGTGGTCAGCCTGTATGCCGCAAACTCAGCGCTCTCTATATGGGACCTTTTAAGATATTAAATCAGGTCAACCCTGTCACTTACAAACTAAAACTCATTATGCCCACATTCCATGTCTCACAGCTCAAGCCAGTCATCCCAGGTCCTGCATCCTCCAGACATGGTAAAGGATGTTCTGCATTTATGCAGAAGAGGTGGTGAAATACAGTACTTGGTGGACTGGGAGGAGTACAGCCAAAAGGAACAGTGCTGGATCCCTACACAGGAAATCCTGGATCCACTACTGCCATGTCCATACCTGCTCAATCTGCAACCTGTGCTAGCTCAAACTACAATTCCCATGATCATTCACACTCCAACTACATGGCCACCTCTTTCCCGTGCTCACAGTCCCCAGACTCTGTTTGTTCATCGACTGAACCTTGCCTGCTTTCAACTCTGTGTTCTGCCTGACATTTCAGTGCCTCTGCCTGAGTGTTTATAATAAATATTAAACTGTACTTGTGTTCTCCTGCCTCAGTCTGTTCATGACAGTGGTTTATACCTTGTGGTTGTCACACAACATTAAACATGACATTTGGTACACAGCTGTGGTTTAAGAGGAATAAAACACTTAATGATTATGCAGTTATAGGAAACTAATCAACTTTGAGATGGTAACAGTAAATCCACTTCATGTTGGCCCACATCACACCACCCCGTTGTTGAATTGTTTTCCTAAAATAAAAAATGGCCCCCAGGTTTAATTTTTTCTTTTTCTCTCTATACGTTTAGTGCTGATGGGACTCATTCACTGCATACCAACAGGTGAGTCTTGTACATTTTTTTTTACCTTCAGTAAACATGTAAAACTCAGTCTGTTCAAGTGATAGATAATTAAGCGGCTCAAATTAGTAAAATCAAATGTAATAATACATATATGGTACATTTGATTTTATGAATCTTTCTGTCTTAAGAACATTAAACTTTACTCAGTGTTTAGATCATTTTTACACATAAAGCTTCAGTGAGATCCTGGATTAAGAGCTTTTAATATAAATGCATACACACAGAGGCAGTCACTGATCTGTAACACATGGTATGTCTTTTATGCTGCTTTGTCTCTAATGTTTTTACACAGTAACATAGTTTCTTTAAACAGTTGTTGTAATAGGACTGGGTCTTATTCACACTTTATGGAAGTGAACACAGAGTTCTAGTTTAAGTGCATGCACTGACGTGCATGTATGTATGTGTTTCTGTGCTTGTATGCATGCATATGTATAAGAGGCTATGAGAGGTCCCTTGAAAGGAAATGTATACTTGGTTTCATATGTTTTATCAAAATCTCACACATTCACCACTATGCTCTTACACAAGCACTACTATACCCTCTTACATGCACACTCATACTTTCTTTTATTCACTACCACACTCTCATACATGGATTACTATTCTCTTGAACACAATTCAATTCAGTTTTATTTGTATAATGCTTTTAACAACAGACATTGTCACAAAACAGCTTCACAAAAGTATATAAATTCTGAATATAAACTTATAAATCTATACATTTATCTATATATATCCCTTATGAGCAAGCCTGTGTTGAGGCGGCAAGGAAAAACTCCCTGAGATGGCAGAAGGAAGAAACCTTGAACCAGACTCAAGAGGGATCCCATCCTCATTTGGGTCACACTGTATAGTTCAATTACAACTAACACACTTTAATATTGGGTCAAGTTTAGAGAGCAAGACTGTTTGTGGTGATTTGAGTCCTATGCCATTGTAGCAGAACAGTTCATGTCAACAGCAGTCCTAGTCCTAGTCCATCATCACAGTTCTAGGTGTATGTTGAAGCAGTTTATATGGTGCCATATTTAACAGGAGCAAGTGGTTTCCAAGTGATGACTCCAACCACGAGTAGGACACCGGGATGGGTCAGGCAGGTCCGGAAAGCAGAAGGGGTCAGGATCACTGGAGTCTCAGGAGTAGCATGTGCAGCTCAGCAGACAGACAGGCAGAGAGAAGAGAAAAGGCAGATTGTTAAGTATGGTCATTGTCACCTAACAGTGAGGATCAGAGTATATTGTGTGCTGAGTGCAAGCAGGTACTCCGGCAAGACTAAGTAACTAAACTAACTAAAGGGAGAGCCAGAAGGTAACACAGACATGTGGGCCCCCTGGGACATAAGGTGGCCAGCCACTCTACAGTCAACAAACCTGAGTGAACATGTGAGAGTGGGGGGCGACAGCATCCAAAGATCCCCATTTACCAAAACATTCTATGCCTGAGAACCCTCCAGATCTGCTCCTTTACCTAGTAGAAGGCTATTAACAAATGGCTTGGCTAAACAAATGCATTTTCAGCCTAGATTTAAATACTGAGATTGTGTCTGAGAACTGAACACTAAGTGGCAAGGTGTTCCATAACTGAGGGGCTTTGTAAGAGAAAGATTTGCCTCCTGTTGTAGCCTTAACTATTTGAGGTATATACAAATAGGTGTACCTTTTGATCTAAGTAGGCGTGGGGGGGTCATTAAGTTCACTACACAGTGGCAGCATCCCTGATCTCCTTCCTCAGGGGAAAACATTGAACGCTTTTGTAAATCTGAAACACTGTTTTACTACCACTTCCATTTTGCACCACCCAGATATAGATGTTGTGCAATTTGCAGTGGAGGTATATGTGGTATTGGTGCCATTTTCTCCCAACTGCTTGTGCTTTCTTCTCAAGAAAGCTCGCACCTCAGAAAGAAACTATGAGGTGGGGAATCATGAGTTTCTAGTGATCAAGATAACATTGAGAAAGTGAAGGTTCCTTATAATTATCGTAGCAGACCACAAGAACCTGAAGCAAGGTTCAACCCATGTCAAGTGAGATGGGCCTTGTTCTTCACCCATTATAATTTTGTACTTATTTACCAATGATATAAATTAAATACATTATTATTTATTTTATATGACTCGTTGGTCTGTCTCTGTAATCTATCATCTCTTTTATTTACAGCAAATGGCTGAGATCAGGTCCATTTACATTCAAATGTCCATTATGAGCAGCAAAACCATCCTGCCTGTAGTATCATTTTGAAAGGTACAATGATCTTTGGTCATCTATCAGTTATCCTCTTCCTCCCCCAGATGGGAGAAGTATACACATTGTCTTTTCTTAAGATCAAACTCTTCTTCGGGTAGTCTCAGTGTCTTTACATCTTCCATTTTACATCTCCTAGAAATCTAGCTCCCCCATAGGTTGGTTCCTCCCTCCCACCATGTATCTAGAACACACCCCAGACACAGCCAGTCAAGGTGTCCTATTGCTCCAGACACACCCCTTAAGGTGTTTCACTACATCCCTGTATCCTCCTATGGCTGATTAGTATTTAAACTTGAACCCCTGTATTGTTAAAAAAAAGTCATCTTGCTTCTATGATGGATGTTTTAGTGACTTGCTGCAGGAGCACCCTGGAACTGCAAAACCCCTGACTTGCCTCTCTGGTCCCTCTTCAAGTTTGTACTGTTTGCAACAGATTCCATCACCATCCTGGATCCAACTAACAGGGCTAAACCACCATGTTATCCATTGTCAATAGCTTTTCCAAAGCCTACCACCTCATTTTTCCTGACCAAGCTCTGCACATATTGTACATTGAATCTGCAGAAATCCTGTTACAAGAAGTCTTCCTAATATATGGATTTCCAGAGGACATTGTGTCATTGTGTGCCTGTGGTGTCCAATTCACCTCCCAGGTATGGCAAGCATTTTGTAAAAGATTAAATATTAACACCAGTCTCTGCTCAGGGTACAATCTAACAGATAGAGGCTGAACCAAGTTCATACAAGCATATTGCCATAAATGTCAGCAGGAGTTGAGTAAATACCTCTCCTAGGCTGAGTATGTACAGAATTTCTCCATCCACTCATCAATGGGCCAACCATTCAGTGTATGCTGGGATACCAACCCCCACTGTTCCAGCTGTATGGAGAACCAGCTCATGTTCTTGCTGTAGATAAATGGATGAGGTGCAGTGAGCGCACCTGGAAGGCTACTCATATCTGTCTAGAGAGAACCATTTAGGCTTGTAGTTGAACTTTTCCATGTTTTTGTTCTCAGTCTTTGTTTCGGTTTCATTCTGGTGCACTATCAATAAAACTCACCTGCACTTGCACCCAGCCTCCTTGCCCTGCTTACGTGACAACAGGCAGAAAAAAATCCAAAATGTATTCCAAAAGGCAGTGTTCAGAAACAGGGCAAACAGGTATGTCAAAGGCAATGGCAGTAATCAGAGTCAAAGTAGCAAGCAGAGTCAAAACCAGGTAGCTTGCACAATAAACAAAAGACTTGGTATGATCTGGCAACTAGTAACACAGAGTGATACTTTGCAAATGAGAAGTGGTAGTGGTAGTGGTAGTCACTAAGTGCTGTAACTGAAACTCAAAACTGGTGCAACAAGATTAATAATCAGGAAAGTGTGAGCAGAAGAATTAGTATGAATGCTGGGATTCTGAGTCCAGGGTGCCCATGTTTTTAGGCCTCTGAGGGTTCTGTGGGAGTACTGGTACATTCTGTGAGGTGGTAGGCCCTGGCTTTGGCTTTACTAAAGACCTCCACTAGCTCACGGCATTCTTCTGGAATGGTGATGACACTTTGCATCTTGGGGCTCTTGATAGTGTTGGATGCAACCAGGATGCATGGTAACTGTAGGCATTGGTATATGAAGTATTCTAACCACTTGGTGATCTCCATGCCATGCCAGGATATCTTAGGCTTATGTTGCATCCACAGAAATACTATTATGGTAGGTTGACTGGTAGTGATGATGACTAGGAATGTGTCGCGACTCTGTCCCTCTCCGCTGCATGGCAGGCCTCCATCGCGCTCAGCGCGGAAGCGCTACTTCCGCTTCATACCGCGAACTACACGGAACTACAACTCTCGTACGCATGCTCTCCCAGCGAGGTTTCGTGACCAAGTGAATTCCGGTGTTTCTAATCGTTGACAATCAGCGGCGTATTTAAGGACGCCCGTTTGCGCTTCGGACTTGTGGAAGCATTGCGTTTCTTCGCG
>JAQMYM010005350.1:0-10668 GCA_030014255.1 Parauchenoglanis ngamensis
TTTGGACTGTGGGAGGAAACCGGAGCACCCGGAGGAAACCCACAGGGAGAACATGCAAACTCCACACAGAAAGGCACACTGGATGACCCGAGAATCGAACCCAGGACCTTCTTGCTGTGAGGCGACAGTGCTAACCACCACACCACCGTGCTGCCTTACATATCTATCACTATAGAAAAAAGTATTGATTGTTGAAACATATAGCGAGGAGAATGGTTTTTCTTTTTCTTTTAAAAGAAGTAAAGGAAAATTGAAGTCAAAAGTATGCAACCCTGCACAATAGAAATGAGCAGAGGCAGTACGATTGGTGCAGTGCTGGTGTAGCGTTAGTTCCAGGGTCCCCAGTTTCATAATGAACTCGGGTTACTGTCTTTGCGCAGTTTCTGTGCATGTTCTTCCCGTGTCTGTGTGGGTTTCCTCCCAAAAGCATGCCATTAGTTAGATTGGCTTATATAAAGTTTCTCGAAGTGTTAGTGAGAGTGTGCATGGTGGTCTGTGATAAACTGGCATCACATCCTGGGGGTTTTCCCACCTCATGTTCAGTGTTCCTGTGATGTGCTTCAGATCCACTGTCTGATTACTGAAAGCGAGTGAGAGAAAAATTAGGAATGAATTCACAAAAAAATGGAGACATTTCTATGAGACAGATTAAACAAATCAAACAGTACCATCTTTGGTGTTCAGAGGAAACATGGCATGAACCCAGCAAGTCTAGAAAAAAAAAACCTTAGGAATCATAAATATAGTTACGAGTGGCCATCGATGAGTCATTGTGATATAATTGATCCCTCAACCCCAGTATAGTCACTTCTGAGCTACTGATTAATACTATTAATTAATACTAATACTAGCTGAGCTACTCTAATTAATGCTATATTTCAGAAAAAAAATCATGAAAATTAAATCTCCACCATGTAGGATTCAGTTGATTGTAAACGACTGAATGCCCCTCCCTTACTCCCAACTTTCCAAGCATGCATTAGAACCAATGGTGGCGGTCAGTGTACGTCCAAGTACTTACATTCACACTCCCTTGCATTTCCCATGATAAATAATAAGTATGATCCTCCATTTTTCAAAATTTGGGCTCTCAAACATGTTATCCAGCACCAGCAAACACTGATTCCTCTTCTTTCTTCTTCCTTGCCTTCCTTTTTTCTTCCTTCCTGTGCTTCCTTATGGTTTCACACTGGCAGATTTAAAAACAAGACGTGTGGAAGGTGCTCTCTACAGGTTTGTCCATTCTGGGCTACTGTAGTGGTGTAGCTACATGGCGACTCCGTGGACGAGGTCCTGCTCCCTGTTTAGGTATAAAGGGCTCACTCTAAACTTAAGATAACACAAGTAATTACAGGTAATTTAACACTAATGAAAACATATGTATGAATATTATGTTCCATTTCTGCTATCCATCCCCCTAAACCCTACATAGTGGACCTTTAAGAACAGGATTTTCAAGTGAAATATGTACGTTCAACAAAACGTAAACAGGTTTATATTAAACTAATTTAATAGAAATACATACATATAGGAACTTAATTAAATGTAGTAATTGCTGTATCACTGCAAAAGTGTAAATCCTGCCCTTAATTTAAATATGTTGATAAATGAATTTTTTTTTTAATGTAGTTTGCTACCTCTTCCTAACCTCATTTCCTGGTTTCTCTTTCCCTGATCTCTAGCTGAACCATTGATATCTGCTCTCTCTCTCTCTCTCTCTCTCTATAAAGTCATGCCTCATGACACTTCTGTTTATTATCTCACCAATCCCTTTTCCTGAGAAGTGTGTAATCAGGGTAATCCAGTTACTCTATAGTTTGTGTTAAATTCAGAGGAAAAGATCCCTGAAAACATCTCTTACACATTATTCACAGCTCCATTTAAGCCATTGTCTTTTATTCAGAATCTTGGCTGCCGTAGCAGTTGAAATGACAGCTTTTCACGCTGTCTTTTGGTATGAACAGAGGGAGGAAATGACATAGCCCGCAGTCACTACATCCTTCCCATGATCCCTGTATTGATTTGGCTCAAGAACCTGTAGAGAGCAATAGGACTATCAAACACTCATCAAGCCCATATCTGCTAACCTGCAGGGCTCCGATTCTGGTCGCTGTGTAAATATTATCCATGCTGTCATAGTTTATATAAAGCATTGCACACTGGTTTACACAAGTCTCATGCTCACAGACTATCTGTCAGCATCGTGATTCACAGCATTAGAAAGGAAAATGCTGCTGTAGTTCTCTGGAACTGAGTCACCTGTAGCATTTAACCCTGAATTATTATCCAGAATCATTCCTCATTGTTCATTTATTTATCTTAAAGCATTAAAAAAGTACAGTATAGTAGTACCTATTAGAATTAGAACCTAAGAATTAGTCTACTTTCACTACAGTCCTTGTGATTCTTTCGACATGACACTGTGAAATCGCTGCCATTTTGAGGACCATACGTTGGACTGACTAAATCAATGTTATTCTGTCTGTTCTTGTTTACAAATGTTCATTTTCATGTTTACTGATAATTAACTGCCAAAAAACACCCTTCAATAATTACAGTACATCTTCAGCAAGCATCCAAACAGCAGTCCTGTCAGTCATGCTGCCTCGCAGTTGTGCTAGCTAACTCCATGCTATGGGACACCTGGAAGTTTATCATGGCAACAAGTATTGCTAACATTAATAAAAGTTAATTTGTTAGCTGATATCGACTTGATTTTTTTTCCTCCTGATGAAACACGGCGACATCTTTGACCCATGCGGACGTGAGTAACCGTCTGCGCACTTGAATACCTTGGGGCTCTCTAGAATAGAAAGTTGTGTATGAGATACATATAGAAGAAGAATTAGCCTTTATTTGTCACATATACATAAGCATATCCCAGCTTGCTAGGTAGCCGGGGTCAGAGCACAGGGTCAGCCATGATACGGCACCCCTAGAGTGAAGAAAGTTAAGGATTTGAACCTTGAATCTTGAACCCCTTGCCTTCTGATCAATAACCTGGAGCCTTACCTGTTGAGCCATTAAAAACCAAGCTAGCATGTGCTGCCTGGGAATCGAACCCAGATCACAAGAATGGGAATCTTGCATGATACCACTACACCAGCAGCACTCCTGAAAGTGTGGATAGTTTGGTAAGAAATTTGTTATGTTTTCTGCCAGGGCAGGCTTTTTTCTTCTGATGTAAGATAAGTGATTTAACCCTCTATCACCTTTAGATACATTACTATTGTGCAGCAAAGCCAGAAATTTTTTCCCAATAGAATAAATCCCATGACTGAAATGATTGTATAGGAAATGTAACAATTCATGTATCTGAAAGCTATAAATCATCCATCCATCCATTATCTATACCGCTTTATCCATCTGGGTTGCGGGGAAGATGGAGCCAATCCCAGCATCTTCGGGACAGATAAAACAACCACACATGCTCGCATTCATACCTATGGGCAATTTAGAGTAGCCAGTTGACCTAATCTCTGTCTTTGGACTGTGGGAGGAAACCGGAGCACCCGGAGGAAACCCACGCATGCACGGGGAGAAAATGCAAACTCCACACAGAAAGGCACCCTGGGTGACCCGGGACTCGCTGTGAGGCGACAGTGCTAACCACTGCACCACCGTGCCGCCCCAGCTATAAATCAAGAAACCCTAAATATTCCCTAAATATAACCCTATATATAAGTAAATATAGAGGATTTTCCTATTGATGGGGTTCCAGCTAGATTGTCTTCATGAACCTGAGTACACTTAACTATCTAAAAGACCCTTAAGAAACTATACTTGATCAAAGAATGTGATTTATTTCCAATTTATTTTGTTTCATTTACTTTCCGATTCCTTTATTTCTCATCCATGCTTTCATAATGTAGAAAGTGAGAACAGAATAAATGAAAACTGTACACTCTTAGAGACAGGTTCCATCTAGCACAGACTCATTTCTTCTTCTAACCCCAGGTAAGTTGAACCAAGCTCTCTGTTTTTTAGGTTTCATACTCAATAAATGATTCAATCTGAAAACAAAATGTCACAGCGGGGTAAGTTATTACCTGCTACTTCATATGAAGTGCTATTACATCATTAAGATGTCCATGTTGTATAGAGATTCCTATTTGTATTAAAATAATGAGCAAAGTGAGATGTAGTGTAGTCTTAAAACAGTCATGGTTCATGTGGTCAAGAGCTGACTGCGGGCTGGTTCGAAGAGCGTTTTGTTCTCCTGACACTTAGAATAACAAACTTCAGTGTGCCACACTTGATGTAGTTAATTCAGTGTTAACGAACCGTCAAACAATACCAGAAGGAAAATGAAGTAGAAACCAACTGTTCTGAACATTTGTGCACAAAATCTGATTTATTATAAAAACAACATGGCAGCTTCTGGACTCCATTCATTCGTCCATCCTTTCTTTCTTTCTTTGAACAGCCAGCTAAGCTTGCAGCTTGTTAGACTCTGTAAGGGTTCCAGGGCTAATATTGTCTAACCTCCCAGCATTGCACTTATCAATTAATCAGATTTTAGTTGCTAAGTAACTCTGGACTTTTCAAAAACATTTCAAGCATTGACCCTGTCTGGTACACAGCATGATATAAAGCTTGTTTTTTTGGGAAATCATGAGCTCTTTCCCATGCTCATTTTTATGAACAAAACCTTTTTGTACAAAAACTATTAGTAATGAGAGGCTAAGGTTATTAAAGGCTAAGCTAGTCTTTAGCTGAGTCAGTTTAGATGGGTTCTGATATTTTCAGCTCAACCTAAATACTAGGTATAATTCAGTTTATTCCTTATTAAATATTCTACATAACAAAAAGTATGTGGACACCTGACCATAGTACCCACATGCGTTTCTTCCCCAAACTGCTGTCACATACTTTTGGCCATATAGTGTATTAGGCAATGAGGAAAATAAAGCTGACACAAGATTTTGCGAGTCAAAGTCAAAGCGTTGATGGTTTCAAACCTATTGAGACCATCATTTTTTTTTAAAAACAATTGAAAAAGCATAATTTAAGTTATTTGTTAAGCTATTAGACATTAAATGGTATTTGTTTTTTCACATACATTAATTTATGTTGCATACATTTTCATTGCATAAACTCAGGTTCCGACTGTATAGCTTGATATTAATGTGCTGGTTCTAATTTGACTAATCTTTATTTACTCAGTCAGACTGACATGTATGGTTTTCCATAAGGAGACTTTTATTTAACATTTGTGGAAGGAGTCTCCAGTGTCAGCACTTATAATGGTCAGTTACCCGACAAGGGCGAGTCTTCAGGACAAAGGAGTTCACGCTTTCTGGTTTCTCAGTCACATAAGTGGTGTTTTTATTCATTTATTTATTTATTTAGCTTCAAGAGCGTGTCATGGTTTCATGGTTTATCACTGCTAATACATAAATGATAACAGGAACTAATGTGTCTCTTGGAGGTTCCATAATATTAAATGTAAATATATGCAGATAAAAAGTGTGATATGTCATTCATTAATACAATTTTTTTAAAAATGTCATTATTGTAAAATTGCTATATAATATGTGAAATACACACTTCAGACCATGCAGTTATTCAACAATAATCCACTTAGGTGTAGTAATAGTAACTCAGGCCACATCTCACCACTCCAGTGTGAATTATTTTCATATATATCACTCATATATAATAGGAATATATATGTATATAATTGTATGTATATAATTACATACACAACTACACAAAAACAGCTACAATGCGCACTCGTGCTTTCTTATGATAGTTAATGGTTTTCAGGTTTCTAGAGAGGTTCTATGTAGAAGGGTTCCCTCTCTGATCTCTGATCGTTCTCTGTTTATTTCACAATAGGGGCCCATTAAAAAATGCTAGATTTAACCTTTAAGAGTACACAAGCTATATATTGATTTTGTTTATTATATCAACCACCTGAACAAAAAGTTCAAGAATGAAACAAACAGTAAGATTTTTTTTTCCACAACGTTTCTTGCTTCTTTTCCACCACAAAATTCTTCAGTTTATGTTCTTCTGTTGCCTTGTCAGGACCAATCCACCACAAACCATGTCCAGATAACCTGTCAGACCGCTGCGGGGGTTAAATGGATGACAGCTGAGGCTTCCGGAAAATATTGTTACAGATATTACAGAAGAGTTTTGCACTCAGGAAGATTTATCATGGGAAATCATCATGGTTTAAATAGAACAAAAATAATTGTTCTCTGATAATAATATTCACATTCATGTTCTTTTTTTTTTCTTCTCTGCAGTGAACTGCGTTTAGAGATTTCGTGCGGAAGCAACAGAGATGAAACGTTACGCAGTTAACAAAACTAGTCTGAAGCAATTATACACATCCTCCGTCTGAACTGATCAATAATTTCCCCCTGGATATTCATATGCTGTTCCGCTTCCGTTTGATCCTGATGGGAATTGGATCAATATTTCATTTACATTTAAATATCCTCATTTACAAAAGACTTTTTTTACCCAGAGTGACTTCCAAAGGAGGCAGAAATCAGTCCAGCTGCTTACTGAGCTAACTGTGATTATAAGAACTGCAGGACTGAGATCTAACAAATTTGTCGGAAGAGCACACACACACACACACACACACACACACACACACAATCTACACATCAGCTAACATGAAAGGAGTATGTGCTATTACTCAGAACCGCCGCAAACACTATAGTAACGAAGCAATTAGTCAAAAAATAATTGCTAAACTTCAGGGCTGGTTTCTATAAATAGTCTAGCAGAGGTTTATAGCATCCACAATGCCAGGCATGCTTGGCATTTGGACTTTCAAAAAAATGTAAATTAATAGCAATCCTGAATGTCGTTGCCTATCAGTCTGTCAATGAGTTCGCTTCTTTGAGGACGCATTATAATTTTATGCCGATGATGAGACTCTGTACTACAAGGCTCAACCATTCATCCATACATCCATACATACATCCATTATCTATAATCCCACTATCAGGTGTCACGCAGGTCCCTTTGAGTCTGGTTCCTTTCAAGATACCTCCTGACAGATTTTTTGCTTTGTTCATTGGGAATTTCTATAAAGCTGCTTTCTGGCAATATTGTTAAAAGCACAAATAACAGTGAATAGACTTGAAATGAATTGAAGCCAACAGGAACAGCATGACGGCACAGCAGGTAGCATTGTAGCCTCAGATACCTTTCATGTATTTGTATTTCATTTCATACTTGTACCGCTGCCATGCGGTTCAGCTCAGGCAAATAGCAAGCACATGCTTCTTTAAAGCACAAGCTGTTTTTTTTGTTTTTTTTTTTTAAACCAAGAGTCAGAAGGAGAGCAGGAACACACAGTGTGAACTAAAACTGACTAGACTTGCTTTTCTGCAAGTAGCATTTGTGTTTAAATTTCTCCAGATGGGATCTGCACAGATATGATAGACATTGGATTCAGTTTTTCACAGACGCTTGTGACAGTTCTTCAGAAACGAACATCACCACTCTGATTTCATGAAAAATTTGCATGTATGCAGTGTTTTTTTTTCTAGTAGACAAAATGTAACTATTTCTAAAGCTTAGTTACCACAAATGAAATAATACACCAATTGGTATGAAAATTAGTTTTTTGATTTACAATGGTCCACTTGCACAAACACTTCTGTATTATAACCGTAATGATACTTCCGCTTCCTGCTCGTCAACTATAACGGCAATGAGAAATTGAAAATTAATGTCAACGAAGTTCGTCATTTACTGTAAGTAAGTCTCCTGTTAGTAAGCTGGAGAAAGGCACCAGACTGTGTGCTTCAGAATACATAAACAATAATTAAGATATAAAAATACCTATTAATTGAAACAAACACCCAAGCTAACGCTAGCCCAACACTCTGACTATATTGTAAGACTGAAAACAAGAAACGTTAGACGATGCAGTCGGGCTGTACTGCCAAATAAACAATCCTACCAGAGATTCACGCTATTTCAAAACAGAAATATGTCATAGCCCTGAGTCCAAGTAGCCCACTGATTTACATGCTAGGCTTTGTTGACAGATTAGCCAAGCAAGCTAAGTGTACTAGCTACATACTCACACGAGAAATCAATAATCTTCAAATAAACTTCCTCCCAAGCTTTATTTTTCTTTGCAATGTCTGTATACACATTTAATTAGAAGTCATGACATAACAGGATGAGATGAAATCCACGGCTACAACTTTTTTCTGTTGTAGTGGGACGCAAACCATACACAGGAACAAAATTTGTGAACGGGGATCTGAATAAAATCCAGATCAATTGAGTTATGGGATTTTTCAGAGCAATCATTTGAGCCAATGGTTTGAATTTCTTGCTTTGGCATCTCGTTTTTGCATAGCATTGAAAAATATCCCAAATTTGAACAGAATTGAAAAAAATCTGACTTCAAATGTAGCTTGCCACTGTTGCTGAACTAGAAGCGCCATGTTGCACACGTACAGTACAGTACACAGAAATTGGATGCAAATGTTATCACTTGTTCGTGTTGACGCAGAATAACCCTCGCTATCTTTTTAAATGAACTAAGTTATGTGAATTGTTTTTATAGACGCATGTTATTCAGTGACTGCTATGAACTGTTTTACATAACTATAGTAGAAACTACAGAAATGGATGCAATGTAGTTACACGAGTAAGGAGTGCAAATTTGAATTCGCTAGCAGATTGTTGAAGATTAAAGGCGGAGAAATTTTCCTCAATTTAACTAAATTTTCTTGATCTTGATTTTAATCATTTTTAATAAACACAAAGAATCGGGCAGGTTACTGTGTGGAGTTTTGCATGTTCTTTCTGTGTCCGTGTAGGTTTCCTTCACATTCTCCAGTTCCCACGTCCTAAAGAGTTGCCAGTAGGTGAACAGGCTATACTAAACTACCCCTTTGTGTGGATGTGTGTATGAATCAGACGCTGAAATTTTTTTTTCGGGAATCCTGTGGGATTTATGCACTACGGGCAGGAAAGACAACATGGAATGGGATGGGACAGGAGTCATTCTTCCAAGATGGGACACGACACAATTAAAAAAAAATTTTTTTTTGTATTTTTGTGGGAGTGTGATTGGGCAGGAGTGAAAATTCACCGTCTAGTATGAATCTGTGCAATCAAGTTTCCCCTGAATACATTTAAAATCCACAGTGACCCCAGTCAAGTCCCTAATCCTTTCTTGAAGATGAAAGAATGAACAAATGAATGAAATAGAGAATCAACCATTCTTCAAATTATCTTAAAGCACAATTCTTCTGTTTTTTGTTCTCTTTGGTCAGGACAAACCGTGAACAATTAGACCTAAGACTCCAGCACTAGGTGTCATTTTCTCAGGATCTGCTGCCACCTGTTCGTTTCTCGACATATTGTTCATTATACCAAGAACAAGAGTAGTCCAGGCAACAGAAGGTATTCAAAGCAGTTTTTTGCCGCATCAAGCTGAATGTTATAATTCATTCAGCATTCTCTATGCAAATTATCACTTGTCTAAGGTGCATACACGCCTCGCTCTGTAGTTAAATCTGTATTAAAGTTTCTGGAGCTGTAATTGTATATTCATAAAGCAGCAAGTTGTCTAAACAACTGCTTGGGGGTAATTTCATGAGTCAGCAACATTTGCAACATATGAATAGTGGAAGCTCTTTCTCTGGTTGTCTTTTGTCAAATCTGAGAATTTCTGCAGGTATTGTTATGATAAATATAAGACTTTTTAAAGACTTCAAATGGAATTTAAGCCCAAATTTGCAGCGATGACAAACTAAATAGAAAGACGCCCAAATTTCCAAGTATTTAGAAAAGAATGGATAAAAAAAAAAAAAACATTCACTTGAAACATGTCTGTAATGGAAGCCGTGACAGCTTGACACCATAACTCCTTGTCCTAACAGCATGCTCAATGAGCAAGCAACAGTGATAACGACAACAGCGACAGGTGCTGCTCCTGAACCTGATGGATGCCCTGTTTCTATTTTCTGCTGTAATGTTGTACCTTAAAAAATCAATAAAGAGGAATTAATCCATTAACAGGAAAGACATTAAGAGGAAAGAGACCAGTTCTCACTCACCTATAGGCTTGGTAAAGTCCTGTAACAGCCTTATAACATACTTACATAATAAGGTTGTGCGTAAACGTTTTATACTAACATTATTGTAGCTCCTCAGTTATGTATGTTCAGTTTGCTAGCTAATATGAGAACCACAGCAGATTAACAAATACCACTTTCAATATGTTATCATTTGTAATGTATACTACAGTGCTATTCTCTTCAGTCTTTCTCGGTAACATGACAAGCTTAATGACATAGAAAAGACTGGTAAGGGTACGAGTGTGATTATTGGAAGTGACTTGTTTTGTGTATGTTCCTCTACAATACACATAACTACAGTACATGGATAAAAAGTAGGACATGTTCTTTAAAAAATGAAAAAATTGTAATTGTTGGTAAGTTGTAGCAGTATTAGAGAAATCATGTAAAGCATGATGAACTTCAGGATGGTAATGTGAACGCTGCTTCATATCAGGCTGCATCACACCACCTTGTCGATGATTATTTTCCTATAGCAGCACACCTTGTGTTATTTTATTTCATTAACATTTAGTACTATATCTATAACACATCATCATATCATGCAATACCAAACAAACAACTCTACTTCTTTGTAAAATGCATGTGTTTG
>JAQMYM010005351.1:0-10666 GCA_030014255.1 Parauchenoglanis ngamensis
AGAATAAGTGTGTGTGTGAGTGAGTGAGTCTGTAAGTGAATGAGTGAGTGAGGTGATGGAGAATAAGTCTGTGTGTGAGTGAGTGAGTGAGTCTGTGAGAGAATGAGTAAGTGAGGTGATGGAGAATAAGTCTGTGAGTGAGTGAGTGAGTCTGTGAGTGAGGTGATGGAGAATAAGTCTGTGAGTGAGTGAGTCTGTAAGTGAATGAGTGAATGAGGTGATGGAGAATAAGTCTGTGAGTGAGTGAGTGAGTCTGTAAGTGATTGAGTGAGTGAGGTGATGGAGAATAAGTCTGTGAGTGAGTCTGGGAGTGAGTGAGTGAGTGAGGTGATGGAGAATAAGTCTGTGTGTGAGTGAGTCTGTGAGTGAATGGGTGAGTGAGGTGATGGAGAATAAGTCTGGGAGTGAGTCTGGGAGTGCACCTGAACTGCATTGTGATAGTTGCATTGTTTATTTGTATGAATGGTGATGAATAGTGATGGATGGAGGGTAAAATGAGACAGTAAACCATTCATTAAGCAGCTGTCAGCTCACTAAATAATGCAGCCTGATCTGATAGTCGTGTACCGTTCTCTCTATCACACACCTGTCAGCTGCTCCAATCTCCCAGACATCATGTCTCTCTGCTTTAGAAAAGATAGAACGTGTTTCCAAAAAAAAAATCAATCATCCTCGTATATTAAAAATCA
The DNA here is from genome assembly GCA_030014255.1 of Parauchenoglanis ngamensis. Lineage (NCBI taxonomy): Eukaryota > Metazoa > Chordata > Actinopteri > Siluriformes > Auchenoglanididae > Parauchenoglanis > Parauchenoglanis ngamensis. Next base: position 690 of record JAQMYM010005351.1, read on the forward strand.
GCTAATTTCAGGCACCTAGAGCTGAGATTTAGAGCTGTCTGTGCATGAAATATCATTTTTCAGACACATCACACAATTTACCAATTACATTGTGGCATGTTTAGGAATCCATACAGGAGTCAGGCGACTGAAACCAAGGCTGAGCACGTGCTTATTGTATTTGGAGTGAATCTGACATTTGTGCTGACTCTCAGAACCGTCTGTAATTATACAGACTACTGATTCTCATTATGTTCTCTTGGGAGGATTTAATCTGCATAACGAGTTGGTTTGTGTAATATGGGAATATCCCAGTGAGGCCCTAATGAAATAATCCAGACCAACACAGGGGGCATGTAAAGGTGAATGCTTCTAACAAACTATTTATCAATCATTTCTAAACGGCCGGTGTTGAAGTAACAGATGATTTCTGGTATTTTTATATTAGGAAATATAAAATACCAGCGAGAAATGGCAAATTATGCCATTTATCATTTTGGTATTTGCAAAAGTTGCATTGCGCAGTTTATGAATCAGTATATAATACATTTGATACGTTTTTCACAGGTTTAATGGTAGCGTTGCTGCATCACAGGTCCAGGGTCCTCAGGTCAATCCGATAGGTCAATTTAATATATAAGAAGTTTCCAGTTTTCTCCCACTGTTCAAAAATAATGCTGTTATATTGAGTGGCAGCACTAGAGTGCCCTTAGATGTGAATACGTGTGTATGTGTGTGTGTGTTTGGTGTCCTGTGATGGACTTGTATCCCATCCAGCGTGCATTCCCGCCTCACAGCCAGCTTTCCCATGATAAGCTCCGGGTTCCTTAGTGACCCTGACCAGGATAAAGCAGTTACTGATGAATGAATTTGTTTCACCTAATCAAGTTAAAATTTTCCATTATAAAAACGTCCTACATTTTAGGAGCTTAAATTATTGATGTTCCATGATCGAGAAATGAAACTGACCCGTTAAAAGAAACCCGGATTAAGCCTTATAGCTTTTTCTTTAGGGTTTTTAGCTCCATCCCAGCATATTAATGTTTCATAGGAAAGTTCCTCCGCTGTAGCATCTGTAGACCCGTAGTGTAGAGGAGCATGTAGAGCCGTGTGCCTCAGCTTCGTCCCTTACCTAACTTATAAAACAGCCGTCTATACTATAGTACTGACCTTTAGCACTAAATCACAGCCCACCACTGGGCTTTACACTCATGTACCGTAGCCCTGCAATCGATCAGGCTCCAGCGCTGTTCACAATCCACATTGGTACCAGAAAAAATATTCAGTACAGGTTAAAGTTCATCTGAAACAGCATGTCTTCACTCACAGTGGACATTTAATGGCCCGTTTTAGTGAATAGTAAAACACATACACACACACACACACACACACACACACAGCATTATTTATTTACTTACTTACTTCTATCATTCTATCATTCTACATATATCATTTCCTACATAATACGGTCCTGACAGTAATAACTGTCATACAACCTTTCAACAATGACCCCAAGCATACATCCAAATCAACAAAAGAATGGCTTCACTGGATGAAAATTAAAGGTTTGGAATGGACAAATAATGGAAGAGTAGGCAAATATTGCCGAGTCAAGATGCCAATAGACTCCTATCCAAGAAGAGTGAATGCTGTAATTGAATCAAAAGGTGCTTCAACAAAGTATTAGTTTAAGGGTGTGCACACTTATGCAACCAGCTTATTGTTTTTTATTTTTTATATTTTTTCCCTTAACAGATTTGTTTGTATTTCAATTGAATTGTATAGGTTATAGGTCACATTAAAGGTGGGAAAAGTTTTGAAATGATTTATTATGATCTATTTTTTTTACAGCACAAAAACCTGGCATTTTAACAGGGATGTGTACACTTTTTATACCCACTGTACACTAAAAGGGTACTGGAAAATCAACTGCTGATACCAAAAGCAGGAGAGTTGAGTTAAGTCAGCACCATTTACTGGAAAAGGGCCATTTGATTGTTTCCTATTTACAGAGCCAGGGCTGTGTACATACACCAATTTTGTAGCGTGCACACAGAACAGACAGCTAGCGCACCCTGAGGAGATATTCACTACATTTGACAAAAATATATTGGATTAGAACCCCTTTGACAGCAACTTTATGTGCTAATAAATAGGCTAATATTTCTTCAGTACCAGAATGGGGAAACATTGCCCACATGGATATCATAATATTTATTTAGGCTTGGTGCTAATTCACATTTATGTGCCATTTTAGGTTGATTACTTTCTGTCTTCATTGTAACAAATTATGGTTATTTTTATAATTTAATATGTACAGATTTAGACATGCTTATGTCAAAAACTCAGCTGCTTCCCAATGAAAATAATTTGGATGGCATAGCAGTCGCCATCATTAGACTGCAAGAACTCTACAGGCTAGATCCAAAGGACATGACTGGTGAGTTTCATCATTACTTGTTACTTAATGTAACTTATTTGCTACTTTAAATTATTTGTTCTTAATCATGTTTACAACTTTGACCGGGGATGTGTTTTTTGATACAAATACAGTTTCATTAAAAAAATTGTATTACTCTGTGTTAATTAAGGGTTAGAAACTCAGTCTTCCCTGAACCCAGATGAATGTTTCCACATAGCAGTGACTGCTCACCGGAATCAGAAGTTCCAGTATGCCATTCCTTGGATTCATGAGACTATGAAGAAGCTCCATGGGGGAGCAGAAGCCATGGTGACCAAACAGAAAGTTCTGACTCTTCTTACCTTTATTAAGTTTCAAGTATGGAACCTACCATTTGCTCTTGGAATAACACAGCTATTACTGCACTATGGTAACTCTTGTGATGTTTTTATAATTCATAGGTGTCTTAATTCTCTGCAAGAATTTATTCACTTTTTGAATTTTTTTTAATTAGAAAAAAAGACTGTAAAAAACACTCCTGTACATACTCACTACTCGGACCTTGTTTCTTAACACTAACATGTTACAAATCATAATTTCTATTTTCCTAAAGTAAATACAATATCTGACTTATTCTCCACAGATCATTTAAATTTGAAGACTACACTCCAGCCTGCATATACCAAAAGTCTGATACAGAGTATTAAAAACTGGAATGGAATGCAACAATTCATTACTCCATTTGACATGTCTGTTCTTCATCGTCCATGGCAAAATGGATATGAGGCCTTGTTAGAGGGCAGGGGATCAAAATGGTAAATTAACTAAGTGACATAAAATTAGGCTTCTGCAAAAAAAAATGAGCAGAGACATAACAAAATGTCAAAAGCATTGCTGAGATATGCCCTCACTTCCTTTCTGGCAACTTGGATATCAAATTTGTTTACAGATTATGGACATCAAAATTTGAATAGGAGAAACAAAAATCAGCTAGACTTTTTCCCCAGACTATTCTCTATTCTATAATCCTGTGACCCAAATGCTCTTGATGATTGTACAAAATATGTAAGAGAAGAAGCCAAAAAATTTGGAATATTTTAGGATAAGGTCATTTATTCACCCTTTCTGAAATATGCCTTCAGTCCTTGTTTTGCAACTTCACTATCAAATTCATTATGGGTAAACCTTTCATCATATCAAAATATCTGAGAAACAGATTTTGTTTGCATTGGTATCCTGAAGGTCTCTTCTAAATTTCTTGGTTTTCCAACAAAAATTGCTGGACAAGAAGCAAAAAAAAAAAAAACCCTTGAAAATGGCTGACTTCTTGCTTAAGAAATCACAAATTCCTGAGGTCAACCACACAGTATATTCAGAATCAAGAATCGTGATTTGATGTTAAGTGGTTCAAAAGTTATGAACAAATGACAGATATGAGAATTGTAGCACCACCTAGAGGCGTATCTAGAACTGGCCAATATATCAAAAATCAAAGAAGCATTTTTTAATAGTCTCATGAAACTTTAAATCAAATTTTGTGTTAGGATGACATTTGTAGGAGAGGAGGAAAAAATAAATAAAATAATCAAAATAAGCAATATTATATATGCAAAAAATATGCAAAAACTATGCAAAAAAATCTAGTATGACAGAAGTTAACATCAAGGGGTCCATTGAATTCAGCTTGAGACAAAGAACCAGTTAAAAGTAGAATAGCATTTCGACAACATTCCCAATCACTTTGCCTAATTTCATAGAACACATAAGAAATGTTCTATGTGTTGCCAAAGACTCCCATAGGAAGTATAATTAAGATTAGAAGCACATGTATGCAGCTGGACAGTACAGTGGTAACAACACTGCTTTTAGAACAAGAAGATCAGGGCATGTGGTAACAGTGCCTTTGAAACTACAGACCAGGGGACCAGCGTTCAATTCCTGGCCAAGGCAAGAACGTCCAGTAAGGGTCCCCAGGCTTAGATCCCTAATGCTGGCACAAGCTTACCTCAGAACATGAGTGAGAGACTTAAATACAAAGCAATACCGGCTCGGGCATCGCCTGACATGACTCAATACATGAGCAAAGCTCAGAAAGGAATTGGAACCAATACGAGAGGGTCAAAGCACCAGCTTCTGGTCGATAGAGCAATCACCCAATACTCGATGCCCACACATGGATATTGGAATGCTTTGCACTATACAAGGCTAACAAGGCACTGATAAGCTTCATCAAAAACTCAATGCGACTGTGGATGACAACACAGAAAGCCAATTCCAAGGCCATCACACAAGTGACCATGAAGTGAGGTATATACCAAGGTCCCCGCTGCTGTTCTGCAAAGGCCTGAACCCCCTCAGCCACATCATCACAAAGAGTGGATATGGATACAAGTTAAGAAGTGGAGTAACAATAAGCCATCTCCTATACATGGATGACATCAAGCTGTATGCTAAGAGTGAATAAGACATTGATCCACCTCACCAGAATCTACAGTGAGGACATTAGGATGTCATTTGGACTGAATAAATGCAGATGCATGGTGGCCAAGAGAGGGAAGATGATCAGGACTGAGGGAGTGAAGTTACCAGAGGGCAAAATAGTAGATATACAGGACAGCTACAAGTACCTTGGTATCCTTCAGGCCAGTGGGAATCAGGATGAGGTTACGAGGAGACCAATCACAGCCAAATATCTCCAGAGGGTCAGACAGGTGCTCAGAAGCCAGCTAAATGGTAGGAATAAGATCCAAGGCATCAACATGTATGCCCTACCAACCATCAGATACCCATCTGGAATAGTGAACTGGCCACTGATGTCAAGACACGGAAACTCCTCACGATGCATGGAGGGTTCCAAAGTCCAGAAGGCTCTGATCATGGCAGCAGAAGAACAGGCCCTAAGTACCAGAACTGTAGAGGCGGGGGTCTACCATAGTGGGCAGGACCCAAGGTGCAGGCTGGGCAAAGATGTCTATGAGACTGTCCAGCACATAATAGCTGGGTGCAAGATGCAAGCTGGAACAACATATACTGAAAGGCATAACCAAGTGGCGGGGATAGTGTACAGAAACATCTGCACACATATGGGCTAGAAGTTCCCAAGCCCCAATGGGAGACACCACCAAAAGTGGTTGATAACAAAAGAGCGAAGATCCTGTGGGACTTCAACAACTGAGATCTCTGTCCAAAAATGTGCAGTTCTAGGAACAGTTACGATACAGCGTAGAACTCTCAAACTCCCAGACCTTTGGTAGATGACCTGAGGTTGAGGAAGACATACACAAATACCAAGTAGGGGAGTTCAGAGGAGGATATAAAAATCATATATTATAAACATAGTTGACTGCTGACAAAATCATCAGGATGAATTCTGAAATGTTTAGGGCTACATTATGTGCTCAGCTTCAGCCAGCTGCTGCGTAACACATTCGATGGTACTGCAAAGTGCAGATGGACAATGACCTGAATCCAGCTGAGGATGTCTTTCACCTGCTGAAGGCAAGACTGAAGGCAAAACACCCAAAGAACAAGCATGACCTGAATGCATATACAGTATATACAAATTACATAAAGTTCAATTAAAAAAAGGTTAATATTCATTAATTAAAAGCAAATATGTAATTCATTTACTGTACTAAATCATAAAATGACCATGAATGAATGTCATCAGAAATGAATATATCATCAGAAGTCAGTCTTTTGCCTGTGTGATCCCGCTTCACTGCACATTTACAAGTACCATTTTGCCTGGGTTGCCAGGCAAACACAAGATGCTGCATCTATGGAAGCAAGCAAATGAACTGGACGAGATATGTGATTCTACCCAACCTAAAAAGCTTTCTAAAAAGCTCCATGACCAGAGATGAAATTAAATGAGGGTAAATATTGTAGATGTATTTTAAAGATGGAGACAGTTAAGAGCCCAGAAGGATTTTAAGACTGATGCCAAGTTGGCCAATTTTCTCCTGAACAGGTAATCATTGAGTTTCAGCTAAGGTTAGCTAACTTCAACTAATATTAAATTTACATTTACACTTATGGCATTTGGGAGATACTTTTATCAAGAGTGACTTACATAAGTCATTTGAAGTCTCTATCTGTAAATATATTCAGATACTATTTCATTAGGACCTGGGCTAAGAATGCCTTCAATCTAAAACTCTGTTGGCAGGTAATACAGTAAGAAAGCATGCAGGCAAGTATTTTTAATTATTAATGTAATTATTATTATATATTATAAATATTTCTGAAAGTGGTAGGTCTTTAGGCATTGTTTGAAGACAACCCGGTGGCTCTGCTGTTTGGACATCTATGGGAAGTTCATTCCGCCACCTATGTGCCAGAACAGAGAAGAATCTATCTGAAGAATCTGAGGTTGAGGTTCACATGATCAGATTTCCAGTGGTACGAAGTGCCAAAATGAGTCAGGGTCTAGAAAATATGAAAGGGTGCAAGTAGCAACAGATGAAGGGGAGATAATGTGGAGGTATTCCTGAATAGGAGAATTCTGACTTCTGAATTCTAAGGATGAGATGTTGAGATGAGATAGGGAGAGGTGTGAAGCACCTACTCTGAGACAGCAGCAGGTCTCTACCACCACCCCTCCCAGTTTCTCATGGAGTGTGAAAGAAAGCATAAGCAGAGGAAAGAGCTGCCAGTGTAGCTGAGTTCTGTGAGGATATCCAGGTCTCAGTTAGTGCCAAATATCAGAGTGATGGGAAGCAAAGGCGGAGATGAAATCAGTATTCTTTGCAGTAGACTGGCAGTTCCAGAGCCACTCCTGTTTGAGACTGGGACAACAGTAGAGGGTAGATAAGGTAGTATGGCCTCTGGATTGTGGATGAGATCTTCTGGGTCTATGAGATATGAAGACAGAGATAGGTTTGGGGCACATGTCTTCAGCCTGTTCCAGCTATTTTAAACGCTTGACAGTCAGTGTTATATACTTGGCCTTTAATTTCAATCACTGTATACTGTGGTAAGTGGCATAGGAAGAAGATTTTTTTCCACAGGCCATGACCGACTTTGCCTCCGGGCGAAGGTAGAGGGATGTTGGGTTTAGAGATGTTGTGATTGACATCACAAACCATATCGAGGCTATAGTGGCATAAAAAAGTTTAGGGGAGTTCCAGTCTGTCAGCTGGAGTCCAAACATTTAACTAGCAAGAGAGAATAACTGTTTATGATTTAATAATGAAGAAGTTTGAGTTTTAACAAGCTCCTATATTTGGCAGTGGATTAATTTAGATTGATAATAATGGGAAAATAATGGATTATTTTAACCTAAAATACAAGCTGAGGCATGCACCTCCTATAGAGGCTCCTATGTCTATACACCACAGTGCGTGCATTACTGTCCGTGCACGGCAGTGTGCATGTCGTAGCCAGAATGAACGCAGAAATCCGTGTATGGGCACGCCCCCTTTTGTCTCTGAGTGTGGTAGACAGCTAAAGTAACGATCTTTATTAAATGTTCAAATATTTATGGAAATGACTATATTTATATTTCTATAATTATTTTCTTCCATTGACTGTGTCCAGGTTGTATGAAATGCAATATTATTTTATTATTTTGACTTAGAACCCTAAGAGACAGAAGAAATTGGTTTGTAGGTACACCACAGGTGAAGGGAGCCCTCAGCTGATATATGCCCCTGCTAAAGAAGAAGAGGAATGGGACGACCCCCTCATCCTCAGATACCATGACTTCATTTCCTTAAGTGAGATAGAGGTCATCAAAAGACTTTCTCGACCCAAGGTGAATCTGACACTTTCCTTACTTTAAATGTTTTTTCTTTTTGCATTCAATTTCAAAATGTTTTAAGAGGCATTATGTAATAGCAGTGAGGTGATTTTTGTGATTTAAAAAACAAAAGCTGTTTTGGGGTATAATGGTAATGACTGCTGTAGTTTAAAGATTGATATTTGCATTTGATATTATTCTTGTGTGTCTATAAAACAGTTGATGAAAGGATTCTACAAATTAATGTAGTTTATGTAATGCAACCAAATTATTCATAAACAACCTTTTCTTATTATCCATAGCTTGCCCGAGCTAAAGTTTCAGACCCAGTTTCTGGGAAACTTGTTTACACCGGTGTTCGAGTTTCAAAGAGGTATGACCTGTGCAAAATAGCCAGTTGACAGTTAGGGAATCTGTCATAAATTATGATTAACTAGTTCTCCTAATTAAGCTATGCTTTCCTGGTTATAGATTAACCTTCGTAAATGCACCCTTCTACTGCATTTAATAACCTCTCACATCCTTAAGATGGTAGATAAACAGGAATCATTTCTTCCTTCAGTGCATGGTTGTCTAAAGATGAGAGTCCTGTGGTTTCACATAGCACTTCCTCATGATAACATAAGAAATTTCGGGGACCATATATAGGGGAGGCACTGCATATCCAAACTTAAAGCTACAGAGGACGGGCAAAGTTGTTGATTTGTTCATTCAGTGATGAAGGGTAGTGAGAGAGGAAAGCACAGCTTCAAAACAAAGTCTATGACTAAATCTGTGGTTGTCTTTTGCTTGTCTTTTTGTGGTGGCAGTAGAAATAGAGGATGGAGAAGAAACCCCAATTTCTTTGTTCATGTAAATGATCATGTAAATATATTTTGTTCATCTACTATATGTTCTCTAATGTTACTTAAAACAGACAAATAGGCTACTAATTTTCAACAAAATATAAATGAATAATGTGTAAAAAATATTGCCATTTAACACAACACATTAAAATGGTTTATGATATAGTTACCAATGTGTGATGCTGGCCAGCAGCCACACTCATAGCTTTACCAACTTCAACTACCTCATGTCAGGTGAAAAACATGAAAATAATTCAAGAAAACATGCTAAAGAGAAATACACACAGGCCACTGCTTCTTGTCACTCGTATGCATGATGCTAACTAGCTGGCGCTATTTGTCAGATGTAACAATACCTTTAGACTTAAAAAATGTCACCATACATTTCAACAAAATCCCTCCATCAGTATCTTAGCATGCTATTGGTTCAACTGATATAGTAGTGTAATATTTGATAGAGGTTCAATCTCTAGCCCAGCAACTGTCTCTCTCCCTCTTCCTCCATGTAACAAGTGCACTTGGAGACAGCAAACAGACACAGGGTTGTGTTAAACTCAGTTTGAATTTTCTACAGAAAATCTAGAGGTATATATACATAAAGTGTACATTCTCAAGAAAATAGATAAACAGAAGGACAGCTAAGCAGCTGGTGAGAAGATAAACAAGAACAAGTGAAGTCTGTTCTTCATGATAGCTTGTCCTAGAACACTAACCAACAGAGAGGCCTCCAACAGGAGCGAAAACTAGTAAAATGCAAAGTTAGCGAACAAAAGAAAAATCTAAATCAAATCAATATTTGGTGTTACTACCTTTTGCCTTCAAACCAACATCAATTCTTATGGGTACACTTGCACAAAGCCAGTGATTTTGTAGAATTATAGTCAGGTGTATAATAAACCAATTATGCCAAACAGGTGCTAATGATCATCAACGTCACACGTAGGTTGAAACACAGTCATTAACTGAAACAGAAACAGCTGTGTAGGAGGCTTAAAACTGGGTGAGGAAC
>JAQMYM010005352.1:0-10666 GCA_030014255.1 Parauchenoglanis ngamensis
TGGTGTGTAATTTTATAATAACCGTTTTATACCAGTGTGATTATGGTGATCTCGCGCGCGGGTGTGTGTGTGTGTGTGTGTGTGTGTGTGAGTGTGAGTGTGTGTGTGTGTGTGTTTAACAGTTTTATTGAGGAAGTTTGGCAGTATGTAGAGTTTAGTAGTTGTTAATGCTGATGAAATCAAACACGGTGTGTGTGTGTGTGTGTGTGTGTGTGTGAGAGAGAAATATTTTTTAAGAATATTCATGTATGTGTAAGTGTGAGTGACTGTTAAATGGTTAAGGGTGTGTGTTCTGTTCAGGCTTAGGGAGGGTGTGTATGAGTGTACAGGTGAGTTAATTAGGTGTGTTGTGTGTGTGTGGGTGGGTGTGTGTGTGTGTGTGTGTGTGTGTGTGTGTGTGAGATGGCCTATTCCCACCTCTTGCACATTGTTCCTGGGATAAACTCTGGCTCTGCCGTGATCCTGACCAGGATAAAGCGCTTATTTAAAGTGAGGAACGATAGTTTTTCATCATTTCATCACCAGCATCATAAATACTGCCGTGTGTCAGCCGTGTGTCAGCACCCCTGAAACACATACAAGACACTGTTAAGGTATTAAAGGTGTGCATGAGAGTCCATCGCTGCCTCTCTACACCCCATGCTTGCCCATAAACCCCCTCACCGCAGAGGGATAAACCAGTTTTGAGATTACAGACTTCTTTTCATGGAACTGTTGCTCAGGACCAGCTTTCGAGACATGTCCATTCAGCTTGCTTGTTAGCCCTGACAGAGCAGTGACGTGGGTCAGTAAGATTTGCCGAGGTGGCTCTGGTGTTTTTATAAACAGAAGATTGTTGTTATAGTTTTGAGTTACTGCTCATCACTGGTGCTGCTTTTATAACAGTAAAGTGATGGCCAGACTTTCTCCTCTTGGTAAAGAGAGTTTACCGTGGTGCTCATTAACGCAGTGCTGTAGTGCTACTGTCCGGGAACTCTATGGAGCACTACACGAGGAGAATGTGATCTACTCCAACCCTAAATCCAACAACATGGAGTCATTTAAAGCATCTGAGACTAGCTGCATCGGCAGGTGAAGTCTGAATGCTGTTCACCATCTCACACGTAAATCAGAAACTGAAAACATATGGCAGACTTGGGCACAGTGAACACCTCTAGATCAGATGACCGCATTCAGAATCACAATAAATGAAAATCCATGACCAGTTCTGGAGACTGGAGACACATGATGGATGTCAAAGTGGATTCTTGCCAACACCCTGTACTGAAACACTCTGTCTGCCCAGATTTACTGAATGGCTTGTAATAACAGGACATCTCCAACTACTTCTAAACTTTTTGATGATTTTGCTGCAATAAAAGGGAGTAAATAATTGTGAAAACAAAATGGAGAAAATCCTAAGAAGATGTGGATCAAGCTTGGCTTCAAACTGTCTCTCTCTACAGAAACTGCTGTTCAGAAGCAGAAGCTCCATGCATGAACAGTTATCTTGTCCCTCCAGGAAGTTAGACAGAGTTAACCAACAGGAATAACCTGCTCTATATGCTTTGCAAGTGCATGAATAACATTCTTGCAGAAGATTGATGGATGGATGGATGGTTTAATTGCTTGTGTTATTACATTAAAACTACTTTACTACTAAAGCATGTTAAATTCCACGCTTGGTGCACAGCACTGTTTATTGTTTTTGTTGATGAGTGCATGTGTTTGAATATGTAAACACACACGCACGCACACACACACACACACACACACACACAGAGCTTGTTTGTAGTTGGATGTGGTCATGTGACTCAGCGCTATCTGGAGAGAGAAGCCTGTTTGTTTATTGTTTATTTTCAGCTGTGAGGTTCAAACCTCATTTGATCCGCTTGGTAAATAAGTGTAAAATGTTTATCACAATATTTCACAGTACTTTAATCTCATTTAACCTCATTGTAGACTTTACTGTGTGTTTGCCTGCTGATCTGCCGCTGTTCTGCTCTGGTGAGTTTACACATCTCTCATTTTCACAGTTGTTCACCATCATCAATAGGCACATGCTGCTATCAGATATATATATATATAGTGAGGATTTTCTATCTATGACAGTATAGAAGTTTGATATCGTAGTTATTACAGATTTTGCTGTTCACAATGTTTAAATGACAGCATTTTCATCTGTCAGACTGTGATGTGAGATGAGTCATGTCACTCTCTAACTCAACACTGCTTTATTTTACTGTGTGTGAAACGTGGACGTGTGTGCAGATGTTCACAGCAACATATTTCACGCATAACGTGAATGTGTCCTCTATGGGGTGGTGTGCCCTGTACTAAACACAAATATACCCAAATCATAATAATCATAGAGTTTGGGGAAAAAAATTGTGATTTCACTGTGGTAGAGAGAATGAAGAGACTATTGTGGTGTTTACACTGTAGTTGATCATTTGTGATAACAGTTATGTTGTTATTTTTTCTTGTCACTACTCATCCACACTTTGTCAGTGGTTTTCTCCTCTCCCTCCAGCAACTGTCACTTTCTTATGTTTGTAATGTTCTGATGATTTAATGTGCATTTAATGGCTCAACTGCTTCCTCAAACTGTTCCATGTAGCTTCAGGACTGCTTCTGTGCTTTGGATTTGACCCAGCTGTCTGAGAGGATTGGGCCTAACGTCAGGGTTTAGGGCAGGGATTGCTAGATTTTTTTTAGACAAATAACTTTATTTACTAACTTAATTTTATGTGATCTCAAACCTTGAACACTGTACAGTAAAAAAAATCTAATATATGTAAGATTTCAACAGTTTTTTATGTCATTAACATTTGTACGTGTAACCTACAAACCTTGTTTGCACCTACCAGTCGAGTGGGACATGTTGTGTTGTAATAGGAAAATGATCCATGTCAGTGAGGTGTGATACTAGATACTGGTTTTGCAGCATTGTTCACACACTCGCCTGCTATCTTCTAGATGTGACGTCAGAGCAAAAACATTCCTGTCTGTCAGGTTTCCAAGTCGAACTCGAACACAGTGACGTTAAACACGTCACTACACTAAGGCAGCATGTCATTATGGTGAAACATTGATTCAAACATGGCTTGTCTAGATGTTTCTCCCAGCAACATTGAAAAATATTAGCACACAAAATTCCATCTCTGATGTTTCTAATAATAATTTATAAAAAAATGAATGAAACAAAAGAGGACATTTGGAGTTTCTCATACAACCCCATTTGCTGATCATGTAACCCCATGTCTGGGATACGTCATGATCATGTAACCTCGCTGCCAGGGTTAGGGTTAAGAACTCAGAAACGAGAACTCCGTTTTCCAGGATCCTCAGAAATCACATCATAGCCTGCATCAGTCCATAACATTAACACCATTTCAGCTAATACATGAACTACAGATGGCAGACAAACTACAGACCTCATCACATGACCAATCACACTGCACGTAGCCTTGTTTTCAAATAAGGGACTTTTGATCAAGCAAACATAACACAGATAACCCAACCCAGACAGTCTTCATTTTATTTCCTTCAAAATCTCGCTTTTGGTTTCTGTAAGTGATGACTCTGAACATGAATTGACTTTTAATTTTGATTTGATTCTATATGGTTTAAAAGTGTGATGTAGCTGAGTGTTGTTAACCCCCAGCCCTTGCCTGTCTTTCACTCCAAGTTTGCCTCACTCTTGGTTTTTTGTCTGCACTGATTTTTTTGTCTGCACTGCTGTACATTTGCATTCAAATCCTGTGCAATCTGATAGAAGAATTTCATACATAAAAAGCAGGTTTTTGTGAATTTCATCATCCTCTGTCTGCTCAAGGTCAAGGTCAAGATGTAAGATGTAAGGGAACAACAGGTGGTCACCACCCACGCTGGCTAGCTTACCGCTTAAAGCAGTTAGATTTCTGTTTCTGTTCCTGAATGGAAGTGGAATCAAATCCACATAGCACACCTGAGCAGTATCATGGCATCTCCTCTAAGGTTTCCTGCATAATTCTGTGCTCGAGAGTTTATCTCAGACCACTGCTCAAGTCTTGTTACTCCCAGGCAAAGCGCTGTTCTGGGCAGTATGGTTTCAGCGTGTTATCTGATCCTGTGATAAATGTGTTAGTCATTTTAGCTGTGTTTTTTTTAATCACTGTCATGAAGGCACAGAGGAAGTATAGTGTCTCTCTCTTTAAAATAAGAGACCTGAATATACCGAAGAGTTCAGAACATTCACAGTGGACATCAGGTGGAGAGGGCCAGCTCATCACAGCTTTTCATAAAGGTTGCTGATGCTTCCAATACTATAATTCAGTTTATGAATTGTTCTTATAACAATGGACATTATCACAAAGCAGCTTTACGTAAATATACATACTACATAATATAATATAATATAAATTTTCTTCAGACATCACAAGATTAATACATGTTACCTTTGGCCTCTAGAGTTCCAAGAGGTGCTCAGAGTGGTGCCCGTTAGCTTCCAGACATTTATGTGTAGAAGTGTTCCTTAAGGGTGGAGACAGTATTTTGGATGACTCTGTATTCATAAGTATGTGTTCATTAGTGTATAATTACCAGTAAATACGAATCATTGTGTTTCTGTACGTTTGGAATGAACCCTTTATATAGGGAGCGGGTCCACCTCTACGGAGCTGCCATGTTGCGCCGCTACAGTAGCCCAGAATGGACAAACCTCTAGAGAGCGCTTTCCACGTTTCACGTTTTTACAAGTGGCAGCATGAATCCAGAAGAAGCACCGGAAGGATGACAAAGAAGAAGAAAAAGGAGGAATCAGTGTTTGCTGGAGCTGGAGAACAAGTTTGAGGACCACATTTAAAAAAAAATGGAGAATCGTACTTATTTAGCACAGAAGACGCAAGAGAGTGTGGATGTAAGCACTTGGAAGTACGCTACGGGCCCTTGACGGCCACCGTACTCCCTAGTGTGTGTGTGTGTGTGTGTGTGTGTATATAAGTGATAGTGATGTATAATGAATGGACAGAGTTCAGAGTGAATTAACGATAAATCTCTGCTGGATAACACTAACCTTTAACACACGTACACTAGCACACTCTTCAAAAGGAATCTGATATGCTTCAAAGTGAAAGGCTGTATGTTTCTGTCTGTTTGTGTGTGTGAGAGAGGGAGGGGTGTCTCTGGTTGAGCATGTTACACTATAGTTCATAAGTGATTTGATCATTATTGGTGTTTACTACAAGCTGGTTAGGTATGGTGAGTATTATGGGATGGGCACATTGGTTCGGGCTACTTACCTTCTCCATTATTATTATCTTCAACCTCTCCCTAGCCCAGGCAGTATTCCGTCCTACCTAAAATCAGCCTCAATCATTCTAGTGCCGAAGAAATCTCCCATCACCAGCCTAAATGATTATCACCCTGTGGCTCTCACTCTGGTAATCACGAAGTGCTTCGAGAGACTGGTTCTCCAACACGTTATAGACTATCTCCCCCAAGACTTCGATCCCTATTAATTCGCATATCATGTGAACAGATCCATTGAGCCATTTAGAGCAGCAGCAAAGCTACGTCCGGATGCCCTTTTTGTGGATTACAGCTCAGCTGTTAATACAATCATTCCTGACATTCTCATCACCAAACTGTTCACTCTTGGCCTACCCCCTCTCACTTGCACCTGGATAAAAGACTTTCTCACCAACCGGCTTCAGACTGTGAGACTTGGCCCCCACCACTCCTCTATTCACACAGTGAACATCGATACCCCACAAGGCTGTGTGCTGAGTCCACTTGCTGACCCAAATGAGGATGGGATCCCTTTTGAGTTTGGTTCCTCTCAAGGTTTCTTCCTTTTGCCATCTCAGGGAGTTTTTCCTTGCCGCCAGCATTGTGGACTCAGCCGCGTTCTGTGCTCTCGATGATCTCTGTCTGATGATCTCTGGAAGCACGCACTTCCGCATGTTGGCGCGAACTACACAGGACTACAGTTCCCATGAGCACAAGCTCCCAAAATGACTCTCAGATGCGGTAGGACTTTGCGAGGCGTTAGTTTAGCCCTCGTGTGCGCTATTGCCAAGCCTTGTAGTTTCCCATGTTTGCTTTCTGGTATTTTGATTCTGGTTTTCTCTGTTTTGGATATTGTCTTTTGCCTTGTCTAGTTCACACTGTTTGCTCATCTCTTGACCCTTGCTCTGTATTGTGGATTACTCTTTTGCCTGCTGTTTCTGTACCTTTGCCATTGTGTGTTTCAATAAGCACATTTGTTTTATAATGCCATCTCCTAACCTGCACATGTGTATAGCCAAACCCTAGACACACCCTTCCTGTACAAATTAATTAAAAAAGATTATGCACATGGAAATTTAAGGGAAACACAATAAATCTTCCGTGGACAGGTGAACCACACACGAGGTCACACCATGCTGAAATGATGAGGAAGGCAAGAGAGAAGCCAGCTGTCACTCAGAAAGACTAGCAGGACAAGCTGAAGGCAGCAGCAAGTTACACAGAGAACAATAAGCAATGAGCTGCACCACAATCATCTCCATTCCTGCACCTCAGTCTGAACTCTAATAAACTCTACTAATTACAGAGCTGTGTGTCTGAAAACATTTAGACAATTCAGAGCTCCCTTTGAACAATATATTCTGGTCTGAACACCAAACCAACAGTAAAGCACAGTGCTGGGAGCGTTGTGATATGGAACTGCATCTCTGCAAACCATACTGCAGCATTAAACACCACGGAATGTAACATGAAAGAGTCCCTGTACAGGGTTACATTAGAGAAGGAATCATGTGACTGGGGTTTTTTTGTTACATTTCCAGACAACCCTGTTTCCACACCTCACAGGTATTTGTTTTCAGTTACTGTAACTGTTCACCAGCATAGTTAGAGATCCAGCAAATGGGAAAACCACTCATTATTATATATTTTATGTAACTCTTTCCACTTGAACAGTGGCATTTAAACAAATGTTTACAAACTTATATTTAATAATAAGCAATCCTCAGATTAGACAACTTCTACATTGTATTTTTGTATATAGTTTATATTGAAACACACACTTCTTTTAGGACTGTGAATAGTGACTGTGTCAGTTTAGTATAGTGTTATGGTGTAGATATTACATGTGGGACAGATATTAATGTTTAAGGAAAATTTATTTAAAATGCATTTAAATATTTGTAACACTTGTATAATAGTTATTGAAAATATTAACACTTACTGAGAACATTTTC
Source organism: Parauchenoglanis ngamensis (assembly GCA_030014255.1). Classification (NCBI taxonomy): domain Eukaryota; kingdom Metazoa; phylum Chordata; class Actinopteri; order Siluriformes; family Auchenoglanididae; genus Parauchenoglanis; species Parauchenoglanis ngamensis. The sequence goes on from JAQMYM010005352.1 coordinate 7,206, forward strand.
TTTACAGTTGCCTTTTCTTTACTGTGGTGATTATTTTTGGTGAAATGCCACTAGACTGAGTTTGGAGAAGAGACTAAAGCTGCAGTAATGAGTAACCTGAGCGACTTGTGTGTTACAGCCTGTTAAAGTGTTTATCATAGAGTCATGCATTAGCATTTCTGTAAATCTGTAAATCTGTATTGTGACTCTACATTTAAACTCAGTATCTTTTGGATCTGACTCTGGATCTTTAAACAGTTCACTTACAATCATACTATCAAATCATAAGTGTTTTATTTAGTTTTTATCTACTAATGAGTTGCTACATATTTATACTTAGATACAGGCTTTATGTCCAATTTATATATTTGTATTCAAATGTAAGTTTACTCACTGTGTGACATCCAGCAGACTTTAGGTACAGCGGCATTACATAGCAAACTGGTCTGATCTGTTTCACACACACACACACACTGTTAGACCTCAGGCTAGGGCGGGGTCAGTAACAGAAAGTACGACACACCTGCTGATTTTATCCTGACTTAAAGCAGATAGATAGACAGACATTATTTTCTCATTGCTGTATAAGAAGCAGTATAAATGACAAGAACAGACAAGATTACTAGAGAACACAGATTACTGTACCCATACTCAGTAAATTAAATTAAGTAACAATAAAAACTATGCTAAGTAGTGAAAAAAGTAGTCAATAGTTTGGACACACCTTCTAATTCTGTCTTTTTTCTTTATTTTTTTTCCTTAAAAGTCACTTCCTCTCTTACAGTAATGGTGTTCTGTCGTTTCTTTTTACTTAGTTGAGTGGTTCTTGACATAATATGTGTCACACCAGTAGTGGAACAGAGCAGTTTACTGTGCACCAGCACCACCTCCACACCACACCACTGAGGATCTCACACACATTCAGAAGGCGAGAAACTCCACTAATGATCTTTAGACTCAGCTGTTAATGAAAAGCGTTCCAGGTGACGACATCATGAAGCTGGGAAGATAATGCTGATAGTGTGCAGAGCTTCATCAAGGGAAACGCTGCCTGCTGAGAAGATCAATCATATTTTATTTAACACTTTTTAGTTTACCATATAATTTTGTATGTGATCCATAGAAAATAGTTCAGCAGTGAATAGTTCATTCACCTGGTCAGTGAATAAAACTGTTCCTTATCCATGTGGTTCTTGAGTTTACACTCCTGTAGCAGCTGATGGAGTGAGTTTTGGAGTGTGTTCTGTCCATGGTGATATTATGGGCTCTTCTGGTGACCCTGGTGTCATAAATATCCTCCAGTCATGGTGAGAGCCTTGTGGTCCTGAACAGTGCAATGAATATATTCCACTACCTCTGCAATCTTTGCACAATAAGCATGTCACTGTGACACACACTCGTTTCATTGTGTACTATATCATCTGTATATGGTTGAAATGACAATACAGGCCACTTGACTTGACCTTTCAATTTAGTCCATGGTGCTTCAGGTGAGATTGCTCTCGATGGTACCCCTGTACTTGCTAATCATTTTGTCTGGTATGCCAGATTTGTTTTAGCCTTCTCAGTGCTGGGAGTTACCTCATGATTCACTGATGTGAACACCAAGGACTGTGAATGTGTTCACGCTCCACTTAAGTCTCACCTATGTGTAATGGTGCCTGTTGTTCTCTCCTCTTTCAGTTGACCATCATCTGTGTCATCATTCAGTTACAATAATCCTCTGCTGTGGCTCAGTGTTGAGTGTCTCAACTCAGGCACAGCATTCATTCAGCATCTCTGGCAGTGCGGTGTGGCTGTTCGTTTCCCCAATGCTTTTGCTCTGATAATCTGTGATGTGTTCCTTTCTGCATGTGCCGAGTGTCAGTGTTGGTGTAGGGGCCTCTTTTGTCCTCTTTGATAGTTATTTGTGAGTCACACCTTTCTTTATGGTAGTCATTTGTGTTGCCTGAGACGAATGCAGTGGAGTGGGTGTAACAGTAGATATGAACACAGCTTATGAATTCTTATGATTAATGGTTCTTCTGCTGTCAAATCAACATCAAGAAGAAGAGCGCTTACCACACCTGCTCTGTACAGACAACACCACACAAAGTTTTAAAATGTTTAAATGGTTTAACATAAAGATTTAAATAAAGGAAATAAATACATTTCTGGATGAAACTCAGACATTAGATGTTAAGGATTTTATTTCCCAGAGGCAGATCAGTGATAAAGAAGGTAAAGAAGATTAATGGTCAGGGACAATTGGATAAATTGGATAAAATTGGATCAATTGGATATAAAAGATACTGCTTGAAAAATCATCTGGCACAATAACAGCAGTATGAAATGCCTGATTAAAGAACAACGTTTCACTGGGTGTTTCTTTTCTCTGTATTGCTGTTTTGAGGTGACTGGAAATGCACCCTAGATTTCACACTAACTGGGGATGGAGAGCCACCATACCTACCTACCATACCTACAGTCTGCAGCAGTGCTGGGTGGGACTGTTTATCACTGTGGGTTGGTGGATGTGTGGACGGAGAAAATCAGAGCACAAAAAAGTACACATGGGTCAAAACATCAGGAACCAGGATCAGTGCAGCATGACTGTATAGGTTTGACATCCTATGGTCTGTGTTCTCAGATCATCACCTGAGTGATGAAGTTATGACAAAAGAAAAAAACAAAAACAAAGATTTTATTGGTGTTCTACATCAAGAAAAGGGGATTTTAACAGTTTGGTTTCGTGGTGGGAAATCACAAATAAAGAGTTTCTCCCAGCAGTACACTGCACATACCGCAGAAACTGTGGCAGAAATGATACAGGCACTGGAGACAGAAATAAGGCTCATAGCAAGATAATAATCAAAATGATTCAGGCATGAGAAAGAATTTGAAAGGAAAGAGAAGGGCACTAAGCTTTTCATGAACAGACTAAGGGACACTCCCAGTGCCTTTTTCTTCAGTCTACCAAGAATAAAAACATCAACCCAATCCTGTATCATCAGTGCCAAGATGGAACCACAACCACTTTTGTCTTTACTAAAGTTCTTTTTACTAAAAGTACAAGTGAGTGTCACAAGAGTCTATTTTAAACTCTTGCAGTCTTTTTCAAAGGAAAATATTTTTTATTCTGATTAAAGTTGTTATATTCACAGGCAGGTTTTATGCTGGAGGGGGCCTTAATGAGTGAATTAAAATGAGAAGAGGGATCACACCAGGGAGTTCACTACCTGTACAGTTAAATAATTTGGCTTCTGAACCCTTACTGTGCAGACTAAGTACTGAGGTGCTGAATGTCTGTCAGGAGAATGTGATATTGTCTGTTTAGGCAGGTGATCTAATAGTCTTTATAAGATACCAGGAAGATGTTCAAGTGCTGATCCACAGTCTAGCTATCCAAGCAGGAACCTTGAGCACGGCCCTTAACCTTCACTGCTCACTTGTATAAAATAAGATGTATGTAAGTCGCTCTGGATAAGGGTGTCTGCCAAATG
>JAQMYM010005353.1:0-10665 GCA_030014255.1 Parauchenoglanis ngamensis
TGGAGTAAGACAACATGCATAAAGAGGATGATGTGGACAAAATACTCATTTGCCTAATAATTCTGCACTCCCTGTAGGTGTAGTACTAAGCATCCTGAAGTCCTGCGAGACCATTGGATGAACTCTCTTGATTGTCCTCTGTGGTACTGGAGCACCACTAATATTCATGGTACATAATGTACAACCCAATTAAGGTTTACTTTGTATACATGTAATGTACTACAGTGTAAAAAATTGCTGTAAATTTTGCAGTAATTTACTGGCAGCTTCGGTTGAAAGTTTTGATTGATTTGAAAGTTTTTGTTGTTTAATAAATGAAATTCTGAATGAATGCTTTTTTTCATTTTTTATTTTTTTTTACAAATTTCAGCTTTGATTCTTTCATAAATGTAATAATTTCTTTCATAAATGTAACAATAAGAAAGTAATAATTATAATAGTTTTATAATATTGTTATAATATTGTTCATTGATTAACACAGGCCATTCCAGTATATGCATTAAATATATGGTAATTGAATAGAAAGAATTTTGGTTTACTTTTGTAAAGCACTTTGTAGGCAGTTGGCATTAAGTTCTTTATTAGGTTTAATAGTCACCTTCATTCCAAAATGGTGGAGGTGTAGCTCTGCTGTTGCACGCAGATGTCGAAGTGGAACAGCCAGTTAGCTTACACTTCTTATCAAGGCAAGTTCTTTGACTCAAGTGCCCATCTCTGCAATGTGCCTATGTATGGTTCCCTCTATGATGGACATCCCACTAAGGGTGAACTCTCCTGTTTTGTGCCCAGCATCACCTTGACCAGGATAAAGAGGTTACTTAGGATGAGCAAATAAAAATATTTCCTTTGCAAACACTAATGACTTAATCAGAAACATTTTCAGAGCAGTAAATGAGTAAAATGAAAAGAGTTACTAAGGTAATAAAGTTTATAAAATTTATACAGAGCAATGATGCTTAAAAGTGAAAAAAAAGGCAGCGTTACAATTGAATTCTGGCATCAAGCAGGGCAAAAAAGCCTTTGTCAAGTAACTCATAAAAACTGCTGATGCTGTGGAGGTTTCTAGAGGCAGAGAGAAGCTACAGGAAATATTTATTATTAAATAGCTGAACAGGTGGGGAGACTGATGAGACATAGAGTCTCAGCAATTATTCATTTCTCATAGACTGATATATTGTAAGGCATCTACTCCAATAGAATCATGAATATTATAGCAATATCTGCTGTGGTGACTATTATCACGTCCACATCAGTCTCTTCAGTAGCAAACAAATCATTTTGTTTGCTACTGAAAGTATTCCTTAATGTACTGAATGTACTGATTTAAAAAAAAAAACATAATTCTTCTGCTTACTTCCATCTGCAGCCTTCCTACTCTTAACTAAATAAGCATCTTCAAAAAAGTGCAGGTACAAGAGATATTATTAGCTATAATATGGGACAGATGAGTTCTCTCCTGCAGATGATGCTTCTTTAACCTTTTAATTTCCCGGTGGACATGCCATGACTCTTCAAGTGAGGTGTTTTTTAGTTAGTATTAGACATACACCATACATTAATATGCATATTCATTAAAACGAGACCCCCTCATTAATTAAACTTCTAATTCGCTCTTAATTTTCATTTTCCACTCTGTACTACAGGTATAAAAACTCTCCACTTATAGCCCTCCCAAACCCTCATCCAGTAAATATCAAATTTCTTGACTTATTAATAATGTCTGAGTGGAGGTCTGTAGCCTACTTAAAGTGGTCCTGCAATTTGTAGACTGTTTCGAAACATGCTTCCTATTCCATATAAAGTAAGTAAGTAAATATGATTGACTGTCTTTCCAGAGGAAAAATTGGAGGAAAAATATCCCGTGTTACATTTTTTTTTTCAATTGCTAACACACTTTTCTCAACACTGAAGTCACTCAAAACTCTTCACACAATCGCCATAACTTCAGTTCATGTGGGCTAAAATGTGAATCATTTCTCATTTCTTTCAGACAAAATGCATTCAGTGACTAACTTGAACTTCTTCAAGAAGATGGAAGGTTTATGACCACTGTTAACATGATCACATGACATTACTAGATGCTGTGAATACTGCATGCCAGTATTCAAATATTGTTTTTAGTCTCATGTTAATCTGATTTTTTAGTTTTTTTTTTATTATATAATGTCATTTGTACAATAGATTTTAAAAGGGCTTGATGATAATGTAGAAAATTGTAGTAAGTCAGTTTTCAATGCATTTTAACAGTTCTGATGACAATATGTAAGCATGTGCAAGGCTTCTAAAAACATTAAGTTTTGATGGTGGTGGATTTTGAGTGAGAAAGAACCCATGAATTTTGAAACATTTATTCATTTTGTATGAATGATAAATGATTCACATATACTGAACTGTGTGAAGACTTTTGATAAAGTAACTTAGTATTGAAGAGAGTGTGTTGGCAATTGAAAAAATGCTTTAAAAAAAACCCTCTCTCTCTTTTGCCCGATGTTGAAATCAGGCACCTTTATGAACAGACATGCTCTGGGAATCCATTTTTATGACATAATAGTGCTGTTTATATATAGTGCAATTTGTGTATTTTCATTCCTCCATATCACATTCTTTCATTCTTCCTTCCTTTCATTCATCATAATGGGTACTTTATGAAACAGAACACACAAAGGGACTAAGGAACAACAGCACAGAATTGCATTGTAACATGAAAATGCTTCTCAAAGTATGAACGAAAATATACAGAGAATAAACACAGACTAATAACAAGCGCATGAATTAGTGTCTATATAAGAATAATGAAAAGAAAAAAAAAGCAGGAATATAATAGCAATGGCAGTGTACAGAATATGAAGGTTGAAGGGGCAGAATCAGGGCAGGCATAGACTCTTGGACCATCTTTACATCTTCATAAATAAAGCAAGAATCTATGAATATTCATGACTATACAAATTGGAAATGTTCCCCTGCAGTCCTGTGGTAGCTGGGATGGACATTGCAATGATGTAGTTCCCAGTGTTTCTAAGTGTTCTCAAAGTTCCTAAATTATTTGACCGAGGCAGGGAACATCACAAAATAGAAGAGGACAAAGAACTGAATGTTGTTATAAATGCAACAGAGGATTTAAGTTTAGCAAAAGATACAAAGTGGACTTTGAGTTACTGGAGTCATACTGGTAGATGTTAACCACATAAATCAGCACCACAAACTCCAACGGAGAAAGAGGAGAGAGAATGTCACGAGTCACCGAATCAAAGCTTTGGCTCTGGTCAAGAAAAATAAGATTGTTGAGGGCACCAGAGTGAACAGAGAGAAAGGGATTGCACTTATTTTATCGTTGCTTTCAAATCTTTCATTACTCATCACAGTTTGTTTTTAGTAGAGACGAGGGCTTGGGGATTAACACTGATAATAAGATGAACAAACAGATTTTTACTAGATCCCTAGCATAAATAGTAAAAGCACTGATTATATACAAGTGCTGAAAATGTTTACCAACAGATTCCACAGCATATTCAAGTTCAGGGTTCAGGAATAAACCAAGTTCATGACAAATCCAAAAGAGGTCTTGGTTAAAAGAATCGGGTCAAGCCTTAGATCTTAAAACACAAGTCATGTGAAGTGCATGTAATGAGGAATTATTACCAAAATTGTACACGTCAGTATTCAGTCGTCAGATATAACTACGGACTTGTGCGTGGAGTTTGCCAAAAGCAAAGTTGTCTCTCATCAGAACCTCAAATTTAAGTGCATTTTTTCAAAATGACTCAAGCAATGAGCAGTATTCTGTCCAGCACCATTGTCTGACTACAAAATAGTAGTTTACTTCTGGTTCATTTAGCGAGAAAATATGATGTGCTGGATTAAGTTTTATAGGCTGCCAAATAATGTAGATGTATGTATTTTGTTTAATTACGATAAATTACTTTCAGGAGAGCTTGCAGCTGATGTATAGCACCGAGCACTCCTCCCCCTCCAAGACCTGTGACTACACAGCCCCCAGCAGCCTGTCTTAGGCATCAGTCTGTCAAAACGAAGTATCTATGTAACAAAATATATGTAACAAGAATGAATCAGAAATACAGTAATTTGATTCAAAATCCTTTATTTCTTCCATATCTTTGCAACTTTTCCATCAACATGCATAGTATAATTACTCATACTCATACTCATACGAAGTACTTAATGCTTCGGATTTGGTTGATCCCCTAAACTGGCTTCTCTGAAAGAGAGGCCATGTCAATAATTGTGGCCCTTATCTCATCAGAGACCACTGCTCTTGGTCTTCCTCTCCTTCGTCCTCCACGCATGTTCCCTCTCCCTGCCACGCTTCTTTCCCCACCAACCTGTCTTCCTTGATCCATGTTTCCAAACAAACTCATTCTGAAGCTGTTCCCTTTTGTTTGTTTGGTAACAAGACTAAAATCAGGACACCTTGGTAGGTTTTCAGCTGAAATTGCAATCAGCTGTGTGTGGAATGATGATTATTTCATTTTGTTGGAAGTATTCTGCTACAATGTTCAATATGCAAAAATGCATGAAATTCGCCATCATTCTCTTTTGAATGTGTGTTTAACAGTTTTGAAAACACATTTGAAAAATGTGTTGCAAATATATAGTGTTTTGCAGGTGGTGGAGTATGAACGAGAAAAGAGTTTCATGGATTTTGAAAAAATGTGATCATTGAATGCATTTTGTGTGAAAGCAATGAAAAATGATCCACAATTTGGTCCACACAGACTTGCATGTTAGCAATAGAAAAACACTGTAATACAAGATACATTTAAATAAAGCATTCAAATATTAAGAGATATGATTGATTATTATCAAAATAAAAACTAAATCAAAAAATTGGAGAGTAGTGAGAGGGAAGGGGTGACTTCTTACAGGCTGGAATTCAAACAATCTCAATAGACTCTGTACAGAGACTTACACCCATGCGTCCTTAAATGTCATGCCTTCTTAATGAGCACACAGCCCTGGCATGAAGCTAATATGCAGTGGCATATGCAGCATGAGGACAAAATATTCAAGCCATCAGGTGTGGCAGCCCAAACAAACCAAAGTAAGAATGATGAATTGTGGTAAGCCAAACAGAGATGAAAAGGCTGATTTGACAAGGGGTGACAAAGGGATTTGCCAATATTCCTTAGTTAAATCCTGCATTGAATTAAAGGGAGTCACAACCAACCGATTGAGAAGCCTGTCAATGCATGGCACTGGATATGTGTCAAACATAGACACCATGTTGATGTTTCTAAAGTCCATGCAGAACCGGACCTCCCTCTCTGCCTTGAGAACACAGACCATGAAACTGGACCATTTGCTGTGGGACTTGCCAATTACCCTATGTCAAGCAAGTCCTTGAGCTCTTTCCAACCTACTTGTTTTTTGGGCTCGTCAATCTTCGGGATGAACACACCAATGTGTTTTATAGACAATTAGTTTATAAAAGACCCATAGTACACTCCTTTATAGAGATCAGTCGCATTGTAATATTTAATATAAAGTTCCTGGCTGGCTTAGTCATGTACTGTCACTTCAGAAGAAAATAAAGATGGTAGACTAGCTCTTATCTACCATAACAGCATGCAAATTAAGGGTATTGCTCTCCATGGTATAAAGTCATGCGGACTTCAACATATACATTATTGATTACTGGGTCAAGATAATGCTAAAGCTGTACAGGCCTGAGATTGAGGCTACTTTATTTGCAATACTATGGTCTGCAACAATGTAACATTCATTTTGAATAACATGAAACAGAAAGTGTGGGTACTTAGTGTAGATAAAAAAGTAAAAACTTATGCTACTAAAGAAAGCTATCTATTTTATTTCCGTTCACTACTTCACACGTCTCATCTGTGTCTTGCAGCATCTGTCTGCCCTGGATGGTGGATAGAGCCCCATATGTCCTGCATTGGCTATGTTTCAGCTCCAGTGCCACCAGTAGCACATCAAAGCACCTACTCCAAGCACTCAGCAGCAGGGAGACAACCACAACAGAGCACCTTACATAATGCACTTCGTAGCAAAGCCTTGGAAGAAAAACAAGTATTTAAATACAATTATAATACAATTAGATTTACTATGTATATAGATATAGATATATATAGCCTATGTTACCACTACTTATATAATAAATTATATATATATATATATATATATATGTGTGTGTGTGTGTGTGTGTGTGTGCGTGTGTGTGTGTGTGTGTGTGTGTATGTGTGTGTGTGTGTGAGAGAGTGTGAATCAGAAGGTCCTTGGGGTCCAGTATTTCTGCACATTGCACCACTATCATGTGCTATTTATGAAGGATGGTCCCTCCATTGCAACCTAAAGATTGCAAATAGCTGCTAAAATGACTTCTCAACTCTGTTTGCTTTTATGTTCTTTAATGGAAGAAAATAAAACAAAAACCAATGGAGCTTCATTATCAAAGCCTTCCTCATGCTTCCTGATTTAAATGTAATAGGACTGGGCTGAATTTAAAATAGGCTGCTCTGTTGAAAAATATTAACAAAACCAACTATATACTAAATCTTACATTCCAAAGTTTTTACTCTAAATGACAAACACCATGTACATCTCCCTTCACTGGCTTCCTGTACCTGCCCGCATGAGATTCAAAAACACTGATGCTTGCCTACAAAGCAACCTCCTACCTCAAAGCACTTATCACATCCCGCACTGCACTGCGTTCCCTCCGATCCTCCGGCACTGCTCGAATGGTTCCACCATCTCTCAAGGTACAAGGAAGACATGCATTTAAACTCTTCTCTGTTTTGGCACCTAGGTGGTGGAATGAACTTCCCTTAGACGTCCGAACAGCTGAGTCACTGGATGTCTTCAAACGACGACTAAAGACCTACCTCTTTCGGAAGTACTTAGACTAACACTTATTCTGCACTTTAATATATATATATAGTTTTTACTGTGATATTATTCTTAGCCCAGGTCCTAGTGAGCCAGTATCAGAATATATTTACTGATGAAGACTTCTAAGCATTTATGTAAGTCGCTCTGTATAAGGGTGTCTGCCAAATGCCATAAATGTAAATGTACATTGAAAACTCTGCTACCAGGCAAATTTGATCCTGAGCTTGGGTTATTGTCTGTGTGGAGTTTCCTTGCATGTTCTTCCCTTGTGCATGTGGGTTTCCTACGGGATTTTCTGATATCTGTCTACAAAAAACATGACAATACATGGACTGGTAAAATAAATTGCCCCTATGTGTGAATGAGTGTGTGAATGTGTGTGTGCATGGTGCACCGTGATGGATTGGTATTCTGTCCCTGACCAAGATTTTAAAAAAAAAAATGTGTGGATCATAACATATGTGAGTGAGGGAGAATATTGCATCCTTTTTTTTCTTTTCTATAACCCTTATAGAAAAAATACATACAACTCACATGTGATCATATGAGTGATATGTCATCACATGAGAAAACAAATGGAGATGCATTTTTGTATGTTATGCCTTGAAATTGTATGTGACTATTCACAATGCATGTGAATAATATGTGGTAAGTGAATAAGTGAAAAGGTAAATCCCATGTCCAAACACGTGCCCATATGTAAAAATGTGTGAATCATAATATGTATAGTACAGTGTGTAACGACCACTTGTGTATATTTACATGTGAAGTTTGTGTGACTTTTGTGTAAGAGAAAGATTTTTTAAATAGCTACTTTTAATGTCTTTATCCTTCCAGTACTCATTAGTGGCTACAAACTTAAATATCTGACACTTCTAACTGCTTATCTTTCCTATTAGTTTCATTGTATTTACTAAATGAACGTCAATAGTTAATAATTAATTGATTTAAGATGACCAACAGAATAATAAACTAAATGTTAATGGGATAAATATAGCAGTATTGTATCTAGCTAGCCATCAACAGCTCTGTCACATCTTAGCCAGCACCCATCACCACAGAAATTCCAAACTATAGTTCCCATAATAAACAGTCTGCCAATAAACTACAAGATTTTTCACATGATTCACAAGCAGAGTATCCGCTTCATAGTCACTGATTATTAATCAAGCACACCTGTTCACAATCACAACCAGCCCTTTAAATAACCCAGAAACAGTCGCAGTGTGAGGTCTCACTCCTGCTTTGCTAGTGATGGTACTGAAAATATTCTCATTTCTTCATCGTTTGATGAGAGTTTATCCTAAAATGAAGTAGGAAAAAAGCAATCATAGATCCATGATTTAAATATTGCATGTAGCTTTTATGAGGTTAAGCTAATTTTGCCCTGTTACTTGCTGTATAGCTTTAGTGAACTTACACAAAACCATTTTACAAAATAAGAAATATTTTTGTTGATTCTTTCTTTATTGTTGTGATTTCTAGTCACTGTTTTCTCCATTCAAAATGTTATAGACTGTCTGTAAAGAAAGTGCATTTGCATTTTGAATTTGAAAGTGCACCAAGTATAGCTACTTCCTGTGCAATTCAAGATATTTTTGCAAAAAATGCAAAATAGTAGATCAAAGAACACTCTCCCTACCAGTTAAAGTTATCTTAATTCAACAATTATTTTATGAACCTGGGGACAATAATTTGTGACTGATTAACTTTATGACCAGTGAAAACCATGTTGACAACCAGCTTATCGTAAATGTAAATGCATAGAGCATCTGGTTTCATCATTCAGCGTGCAAATTTAAACCAACATACAAATTCCAGTTGGTTGTCATCCCACCTGCTATGCACTCCACAACCCACTCCATGTCCCAGCAGTGTCAGAGGCCTACAAACATGACCTCTGGGGACTACACCTTCCAGCACCCTCTGCACCCCCTCCCAGTACTTGTGTACTGATTGTTTGCAGCTGGACTCATTTAATTTGTAATCACAGCCAGAGCACTTTAGGTCTCACTGTTCCTTTGCGCCATGCAAAGTATTGTTCTTGTTACTGCTCATGTTCTTGTTGTAAAATTCATGCCAAGCCTTTGTCCTAGCTCTTGCTACTTTGATTTTTCATACAGTTTTGCAACTTTGACTTGTACAACTTTGTTAACTTGTATAATCAGTGAACTGCACCCATGTAGTGCGATTAACAAATTAAATCTACTTATATGGTGGGAGAGCTGGGTCTGTGTATCAAACTGGATCAGTGTAGGCCTGCATGGATGTGTACCCACCTTATAGTTCCCCGCCCTTTCACTTGCGCTAACAGACAAACTTGATGAGCTAAAAAAAATAAAAATGTATTTTAACTGAACTCAGTAGTTCCCAGTCAGACAATGAAATAAAAACAATAATAAAAAAAAAGATTTATGTGTCTGTTCACGTTAATGGAACATGAATTTAAATAAGATTAAGCAAGAAATTTTCTAAAGTTTCTAAGTTCAGAGAAATGTAAGATGTTTCCAAGTTTTAAAGTGTCCCAGGATGATAAAATTACCATATTTTTGTCTTCAGTCAAAAATATCCCTAGCAAACTGTGTTTTACCATACTAACAATGAAATTGCATGGCAAATGTAGCATAAGGCTGTGCCTTAAACATTCTAATGCGTTCTTAGGAACCCATATTTCCTCTAAAGACAGGCTAGTTGAATGTTAACTCAAAGCTTACGTATAAACTGACACAGTTTTCCTCACAACAGTACACTCTACAGTGGTATTACACAGTCTATCTAACATTAGCATTCAGTTGCACCATTCACATAAAGCTTGGGAAATGGTGTCCACTTAAATTGTCAACGGTAGGGTCTTGTATATGACAGAAAGATCGCTTTGATGAGTCCCACATGCCTAGTGCTAACGTGTATGAAATCGAGTGGCAGGGGATAAAAAACATCCAACCAGTCGAACAGATTCGCTGATGATGCCAACTTTACTGTGGCACAGTTCGTTCAAACTTGCTAGCCATCGTCCATTCCCCCGTGTCTCAACAGTCTTCCCATATTGGCTCCACTCCGGTTGCAGCTGCTAACCCTTTTTTTTACTCAGTCATTAGTAGAGGGAATTTAACTGTTTAGGAATCAATCAGTCTTCTGTGGCTCGTCACACTGTTTTGCCTAATTTTAGACTGTTTTAGATTCCCCTTGATTTTTGTCTGCCTGCCTTTTGTTAATAAACTGCCTTCTGCTTCCCGTCTGTTATCTGACATTGGCATGCAACAGCTGCCCTGACTCAAACTGTATGAAAAGATTGAGGTTATATTTAAGGTCAAATTAGCATTAGGTTCGATTCATGTAATGTCGTATGAATTTCAACCACATCACCCTTGCTTGTTTGAACCTATATAAATTTATTGCATACTATAATATAGGATACACAACTCAGCTAAGGAGAGTGGCAAACAAGTCAACATTCAGGGTCATATGCAGTTTAAATCCAGCCTTACACTTTGGAATTTGGCATGATATACAATTTTGCTTGTCGCTGACATGTTTTAAGCATGGCTAATGGTGAGTCAAACAATGTTAGAGGGTAAACAAGACAAATGGTAATGGCAAATTGAACAAGACAGCATGTAGTGAGCAGTGTCACATGAACATACACTACCGGTCAAAAGTTTGGACACACCTACTCTTTTTAATAGGTTTTTCTTTATTTTTTTTGTCTTTCTACTGAATACATCAAAGCTATGAAGCAACACGTATGGCATATACTGAATTATGTGGTAAACAAAAAGTGTAAAAAAAATCTAT
>JAQMYM010005354.1:0-10663 GCA_030014255.1 Parauchenoglanis ngamensis
GTATTCTTAGCCCAGGTCCTAGTGAGCCAGTATCAGAATATATTTACTGATAGAGACTTCAAAGCACTTATGTAAGTTGCACTGGATAAGGGTGTCTGCCATATGCTGTAAATGTAAATGTAATGCATATATTTCTTAATTTATTTAGTTTTAGCTGACCCTTTTGGCAGTCCATAGTCACAGCTCAGCATCATGTACCCTTCAGCATCTGAGACCAAGAGATTGTGAGGGTGTGATGGCAAGAGCGCAGTGATTGTTAGAGGTGCTGAACAATTTACACAGCATGCTAAGCTCATGTAGCTAGCTAGTGTTGACTGTGTCTGCTGATATTCACAAGGTCTTTATTGTGGGTGGTGAGGAATCACATGACTAGCTGAGAAAACAAGAAGCTCTGTGTACAACCAGGATATGATGACGGTGAGATAATGGTGGTTAATTTTCATTAACACTGTAGAGACGTCCACAGGGAGCGAGAGGTACAGGTGAGCGTCATCAGCAGGTACAGGTGAGTGTCGTCAGCAGGTACAGTTGAGAATCATCAGCAGCTACAGATGAGTGTCATCAGCAGAAGAAGAAGCCGAACGAGATGAGGAGGTGCCAATCACTGATCTCTAGGAAACTCAGTTGTTATTTGAAGCATGTCTCCACAGTTTTACATGAAACAAGCATGAGATGTGCACTGTGACATCACACACAAATGATTTTTTAATCAAAGCATGTATGTTGATTGCAGTGACATATTAGATTTACAGCCTTATTTGCAAGAGAAACAGCACAGTGAGTCTGCAGCATTACTAAACTTTATAGCTATAAACAAACACACACTTCTTGCAGAAATATAAGTAGCCTATACAAACAAGAGACAGGAATCATTTCACTTTAGGTTGATGGCAGCACTCCAAAGGTGAACTCAGGAGTGATTCTGATGAAATCCCTTATGAGAGCCTGAATGTCAGCACTATCCCTAATGTCAGTGTGTACATGCATTAGTGCCAGATGTGTTGGTCTGTTCAAAGTTCCAAGAAGGACCTGCCTGAGGTAGCAGCAAACATTCAACACATGGAAAATCAGTTAGAGGTTAACATTGAAAAAATATAAATAAAACCTAAAATAAAAATGTTATCTCTGACATACAAACTCAAAAAAACACTAGTCAAAATATTAAATTTTAGAGGTTTTTTTTTGCTTATCTATGATGATGATGATGATGATGATGATGATGATGATTATTATTATTATTATTATCATAGCGTTTGCAATTAAAGGAATCCTGAAAGTTGAGGATATCCTCCTTCCTGTGGCTTAGTGTTTCCACCAAAATTCTTAAAACTTTTGCACCAGTAAAACACTTTGGAGCTATCCAGAGCTCTAGATTTGCTTTCCACTGCAGACATTATGTCTGTGACACGTTACTTTGCAGGTTATGTAAAGGCAGAAGCATGCTGTTACTGTTAGGTATATAAAATGGAAAAGGACCACCCTGTCTTCTGAATTCTGTTTTATGCTCGAAATAATGTCAGTACTGTATGTGGAGTAAATTGATCCAGAAGAAAGACTCCAAGTCTTTAGGAAAGAATGGACGTTGATACCATGTCTTTTAATGAAGAAAGCTGGAATGAAGTTTGATGGAGACATAAGTCTGTTCTTACGAAGCATTCTTCTTAATCACACTGCTTCCTTTAAGACACCTCTCCTCATGCAAGATTAATAGCATGATTTACTCTATTCACTAACAGAGCAGGAAATGTCAGCCATTGTCAGCATGTTTTCTCCCTCTCTGCCCTTCACTCTCTCAGAGAAACACAGACGGATCAGCTTATAGCTTCCCACTGCTGCATCCTTGTAGACATGACATACTGATGCATTCTCAACTTCCTATTTGTCAGTGTGATCCATCTCATATGCATAAATAGCTTAGTATTCGCTGACGATGCATGCAAACATGCACACAAACGCACATGCATACACACCTCAACATCCATCATCTTCTGTCCTTCACATTAGTGACCAACAGTGAAGGTAAGTTTGTTGACCCCATGAAAGGTTTATTTAAAAAACAGCATTAAGGTAATGATTCACAGCACCAAAACACGTTATCTTGTAATGATAATATTTAACTAAATTAAAGACTGCCAAATACTGCCAGTTGAGGTCAGAAGTTTACATACACTCATGGAGGTGAATGTTATGGCAGTATTGGGATTTCAATTATTTCTTTGAACTGTTCTTTTCTGGGAAGAATGATTGTACAACATACATCATTAATTGAAAAAATAAAAAAACAAGAATTTGGTTCACTAAAAATAATTAAGAATTTGCCATCAACAAGCTTCTGGCAGAATTCTGGTGGCACCACTCTTGGCAGAAATGGTAGAGTTCAATTAAATTTGTGTTTATTTGTGTGCCACTGTCTTGTTGGAACAACCAAAATGTTTAAATCATCTAGCTGATGGTTTTAGGTTCTCCTGAAGAATTCTGTGGTTCTTCATTATTCCATCCATTTTGTGCAATACTTCAGTTCCAATGGCAGCAAAACAGCCCCAGAGCATGACACTACCACCACCCTACTTCACAGCTGGTACAATGTTCCTCTGTACCTCTGGTCATTGTGGCCAAACAACAAATCTTCTTCTCATCTGACATTAAAACTTTCCTCCAGAAGGCTTTTTCTTTTTCCATGTGGTCAAACTTTAGTTGACCTTAAAAAAATCTTACTTAACTGGTGAGTGTTCCAGCAGCTTCCAGTTCATGGCAGGCCTGTGCCCTGATGGTTCTTGGATTGTTCCTAACCATCTGGACCAATTTCCTCTCAGATGAGGGTGACAGTTTGGGTTTTCTTCCGGACCATGGCTAAGTTGCGCCACTTCCATTAACTTGTGCTTCTCAAATAAACCCCTTTTAATGTTGTGCAAAGAGAAGCTACGAGCTGTAATCAATCATGAGCAATAACAGTTCAAGTTTAGAGGCCTTGGCAAGTTAAGACATTTTGGAACTTTCAGCACCACTGAATTAATATTTTAAGTGGGTGTGTGCATAATTTTGACTGTACTGGATTTTAGAAAACCCAAAATAAATTAAAACTTGTTCACCAAATACATTTTTTCTATTAAAGATGTATGTTGCACAATCAGTCGACCCCAGAAAAAAATAAACATTGAAAGCCCAGTATATCCATGATGACCTCATGTAAACCTCTGACTGCAACTGTATATGTACAGTTATATATACGTCTAGCAGACTTCTGTCACAGTCATGGACTCAGGAGAGCCATGCAATGAGTAGAAAATCTGTTATGTACACTGTTCCTTTACAAGGGCAAAAACTGATAATGTTCTTCTACATGCTGGGAAAAAATTATGCCTTAAACAAAGTGACATCTGGTCATGATATTAGATGGAAGGGTTACACTCTATCCATCAATAACTCATCAATTATGAAAGCTCAATTATTAAAACTATTATGGTTGAGCAATGCATTGTATTACCAAGTCTAATAAGAATGTTGGGCAAACACACTCGACTGTCTCATTGAAAAGGACTGTGTCTAGGGGCGTGTCACTCTGTGTAATCACGATCACGGTCACTGATTGGCTGCTTGAATCTACAGTCTGAGCTAAAAAGGAATCAGCCCCAGCCTGGCTTCTGTATACCATTTAGTGTATTCATCTTGATGGTCCTGCTGTGCCAACTTCCCCAAAGCCTCAAAATAAGACCATTAATAATCCAATATCAAAAATGAGACTTTACATTGATTTTTTATTGATCACAGAACACATAATGGATTCATATTGAAGAGAGAGAATTAAGTACTGTTCATGATTTTCAGTGTGGCCAGTGATGCTTTCCTGACAATCTGGCTAATGATCTGAGACAAGACTAAGCCATAGACAGGAAACTATTCTTTTAAAGTACATGAAGACATTGGGGGTTAGTGATAGCCCTGTCCAGCTGACACTGGAAAAAATCATTCAAACTTTTACTCTGAGCTCTGCTCAAAACCAAACACCCAATAGCATTCTTCTGTTCCAATCTTATTTTCTGTCTATGCAGTTGCTTACATTCATTTACAGCTGTTGTCAGTCATGACCTAGCTTATTTTGTGCATAAAAAAATCCAAAACTTGTATCAAAGGGATTTTAATGTTAAGTCATACAAACAATAGCCAGTATCAGTTTGCAGTCCTGTTTAACAATAGAGCCCCTTGTGCCTGGCTGCTTTACAGTGTGGATAATTCACACATTCATTTCAGTCCAGCAGCATGGTATTCTACACACAGGATTAAGATTAAGGGAGTCGGGTGAGCTTGTGGGGTCATGGCCTCATTCAGGAAGAGGTTCCCCACACTGGAACATGTCCTCTGCATACAGGTCCTCAGGGAGCTCCTCATCTCCGTCAGTAAAGTATGTAGGGAACGGAGGGTACCTGTTCTTCGCTAGGTGCCGAGGCAGGACAGTGTCTCGCACCTGGCCACAAAAAGAAACGACAATGAAAAAAGGGAATATTTTGTGTGTCTTACAATAGTTTAATTAAGGCTACTGTACCATCTCCTGTAAAAATAGCTTTAAAGATTAGTTAGACCTACTGCAATGGATGAACAAAAATTAGAAACCAGAGCTCACCAACAATACCTCTTATCCTGTGTGTCATCATGCAACAGAAATTTAATTTCATAGAAAACCATGCAAAAGCTTCAAGTTACAGACCCAAGCATGAACATTTCCAAAGTATTTAGAAAGTTTATGAATTTGTGCACCCTAAACAGCAAACTGCAGAGTCAATCTGAAGAAACACTGATTATAAAGTCAAGCATTACAGCAGGAAAAAAAAACTTCTCAGACAGAATGATGCATTATGTCTCTACTTTCAACGAGCAGAATACTGCAGTGTGTGTATACACATGCTGGACTGATTTTACCTTCACCAAGCAGTTTCGGTGGCCAGGTACAGAGCCGTTCACATACAAGATGTTATTTTTGGTGTTCACCCTCCAAACCTGACCAAAAGGGAAACACACACACACGCACGCACGCGCACGCACACACGCACACACGTCCTTGTGTATGATAGAAAATGAGTGTTGAGAAGCCAGAAAGTTTAATATAGGTTGTGTGCACTCCTGTGTAAAGACAATGCACAACAATTTAACAGGAATTCCGCCTCCTCCTCCTTCTCGTCATCATGCTCCTCCGCCTGCATTAAGTTTAGTGCTTTCAAACATTTGACCTTGCCATGAACTTGACCCAGTTTAGATCATTTTTAACACATCAGTTAGTGACGGAGGCATGAGGACTATTAATGATTGTGAATGTGTGAAAGCACCTTCAGGCCAAAGACTGTGTCATAAACATTCCCCATTCTGCCTGGCATCTTCTTCCCTTTGAAAACTTTGGCAGGGTCCTGCAAGGACAGAAGAGACCAATTCATCCACCCATAAGACCAAAGAATTCATCTCTCTCTCTCTATCTCTCATGCACATGCACACATACAAGAAAGACACCCACCCCTCCTGGTCCCAGAGAGCCTGGTCTCCTGTGGGTTTTGGTTTGGCCATGAGATGCTGGCTGACCTTTGAAACCCCAGCGCTTCATCACTCCCTGGAAACCCTTTCCAATTCTGTCCAAATACAAGTACATCACATGAACTGGATCTTTTTTTAGTATAAGATAAAAGATTTACTTCTATACATCATACAGCAGCATGAATACACATCAATCTCTTGAATAGGAACACCTACACCTCTCCTCATACACACCAATATTCAATCATGTAGCAGCTGATAAAACATAAAACTCAGTGCAGATACAGATCATGAGCTTCAGTACAAGTTCACATCAAACATCAGAATGGGGGAAAAAAATCTCAGTAATGTTGACAGCGGCATGATTGTTACCGTAGCATTCCTGTTGAAACCAGATTGGCCATTCTCCTGTGACCTCCCTCATCAAGGAGACATTTCTGCCTGCAGAATTGCTGATTACAGGATGCTTTTTATTTTTTGTACCATTCTGTGTAAACGCTAGAGACTGTTGTGTGTGAAAATCCCAGGAGATCAGATACAGTTTCCTGTATAGCAAAGTACTATATAAATAAATAAAATAAATAAATGCCTGAAATTCTCAAACCAGTAACAGCCATGCCACAGTCAGTCACTGAGATCACATTATCCCCATTCTGATGACCAACAAACTGTACAGCATCAGAACCTGACATTTTACCAGCAAATAACTACTGAAGAACTTCAACAGTAAAAAAAACCTACTGCACATACAATAAACATACAAGTTTTACAATAAGAGAGGCCCACAGGGATATGCAGCTCTGTGCACAGTGTGTGTGTGAGTTATATGGAGCAACAATTCAAGAAATTGGTTGCATCTCTACAACATGTGCATGGGAGTGTCATGAAATATCACTAAAACTTTTGTAAATCTGGCAGGAATTTTTAGGAATTTGGTGTTGCCCATGAAAACATTTACTTACAAGTTTTCTAAAGGACAAGTATAAGTACACCTAGCATACCAGACTGTCATTATCAAAATATACATCATGCAAATGTCACTGCTACTGGATCTCTGTAGGACTGTCAGGATTAGACTGGTCTCCTGTATCTTTACTACTGAGAAAAATGTCTCAGTTCCCATAAGCCTGCCAAGTTCCATAGTAATGTGCAGTTTTGAAATACCACTTTGTCCTTTTTTTTCTTCCCTCTGGCGTGATCCTCACATTTCTTATAAATCTACATATTAAAAATGCAACTGCAGTTCAGTGAAACATTCTACTGATCACAGAGACACACTCTCAGACTCCAAGCCAAATCCATGTGTCCTGGAACAGAAAATAAATCAAATGTGGAGTGCGTGGTACACACCATGCAGCCATTGTCTTGTTAAATTCCAGACAAATACGTTGGCATATATAATGCTAATCCCAATGACCTATAGCCAATATTTGACAAATATTCTACTGTGGTTAATCTTCCACTAAAAGAGTAATCTGATGAGACAAAAGACAAAAAACAAACAAAAAACAAACAAACAAAAAAAAAAAACCCTGTACTGGATTCTCATCTCTCATCAGTTGCCAAGGCAGAGCTGTTATTCAATTACTTCAACAAAAACTAATTCAAATCAAAAATAGCAGAGCACTGAAAAAAGCTGCATTAAAATAATCTTCATTTAAATCAGAAACAGAACATCTTGCTTGTTTGGTTGCTTTTAGTTGCTTTAGTGAATCTGAGCATTTCTGGTTTGAGGTTTATACATAGGCACTGATTGGGTCTTCCCTTGCTTTAGAAACAGTTTCATCAATCTAAACTAAATGTTCATGTGACGATGGCTATGCACTTCAGATTATGGGTTGTTGGATTCTTTTATTCACTAAGGATGTATTTATATATAACCCCGTTTCCAAAAAAGTTGGGGTGCTGTATAAAATATAAATAAAAACAGTGTGATGGTTTTCAAACTATGTAAACTCATTATTTAATTGAAAATAGAACAAAGACGACATGTCAAATGTTGAAACTGAAATGTTATTGTTTTATCAAAAATATATGCTTATCTTGTGTGTGATGCCAACAACACATTTAAAAAAAAGTTGGGACAGGGACAACAAAAGACTGGAAAAGATGTGTAATGCTGTGCAATGTGTTAAAACCCCCCAAAACAAAACAAAAACCCTGGTGGAACATTTCAACTAATTAAAAATTGTTGTTAGAAATCATGGACGGCACATCCTTCAGGCTAAATGGAAAGGAGAGAGGGAGCATCCAGTTTATCAGCGTATAGTTCAAAAGCCAGCATCTGTGATAGTAAGGGGGCATTTGTGCACAGGACAAGGATAGTTTGCACATGTGGGCAAGTATCCTTAATGATGAATGATATATACAGGTTTTGGAACAACAAATGCTGCCATCCAGATAACGTTTTTTTCAGAGGACGGCCTTGCTTATTTCAGCTAGACAAAACCAAAATGTCAAACCGCATTCTACACAGAAGTATTACAGGAGCATGGCTCTGTAGTAGCAACTGGTCTCCTCGGTTCCCAAACATTTACAGTGTTGTTGAGTGTTGTTAAAAGATGTGATATAGCACAGTGGTAAACTGTGCCCCTGTCCCAACTTTTTTTGAAATGTGTTGCTGGCATCAAATTCAAAATGAGCATATATTTTCCAAAAAAACTATATAATTTCTCAGTTACAGCATTTGATATGATATCTTTGTTCTATTTTCAATTAAATATGGGTTTACATGATTTGCAAATCATTGCAAGAGAGAAAGCGTCAGTGACATTTTCCACTTTTAACAACCTTTGGAAGTGGCATGACATGTCTCTTTAATCACATTTCTATCGTGTTGTCATTTGCTCTTTCCTTCTCTACAGCTGCGAGACACTTTCATTCACAGCACAGGATGCCACATATCTTGAAGGTTTTGGATGTATGCTGTCTCAGACACAGAACATGGTACCATCCAAATGGTCTACATATTACTATTGCTAACAAAGAAGTTAGTGGTGGTGGTGGTGGTGGTGTGGAGTTGCAAAACCACTATCGGAAATGATACTTGGGTGTCATTGGGACTGGCTAGGCCACATGCTAAGAATGGAGGAAAAGCAACTCCCACATCAAGTATTGTTGTATGACCCAGAGCCTGGATGGAAAAGACAATCAGTCAGAGGCAGTTGCTCAACTTCTGAAAATAAACCACCTCAAACAGAAACAAGTATGGCGCTCACGTTTAACTGCAAATGCTGATACTGGCACCAAGACTGATGTGTAATGCCTGTGGGAGCAGTATACTCCAGCAGTATAGTTGTTGCAGCTGCAAAGTCATGACAATGACTATAGCTACAAAGACAAGGACAAGGGGTGTGTGTGTGTGTGTGTGAGAATTACAAAACATGGAAATATGGACATAAGTTAAGACAAGTTTGTTCTGATGAACCACCATCTGAACTGCTGTAAAAACAAATGGCCAAAGTACTGTAACTGCTGGAGCAGCACAGCTACTTTACAAACTCTAATACACTGGCATTACACCCAATGAGGCCAATGCTAAAGTGACATCATATAAATCAATTCTCTGTGAAAGTTATAGCACCTGCTTGAGGTTTCCATATGATAAATAAGGCAGCTGCAATTAAATAATATCAATTTTTCAATTTCTTTAATAACAACATATAATTGTTACATAAACAGCCCTATTTGTCGTGTATGTAGAAGTCTCACGTTTTGGCAGTGACATCCACATACTGTCCTGGACGAAAGTGTGCAGCATACAGAGGAGTGCCTAAACAAACAGAAGAGAAGATCATATCAAGTTCTGCCTGAAAAAGCTTTAGTTACTGTGAGCTGTTGGAGCTTTCCTGAAGGAGTGGGTGTGAGGCAGAGAGATGGTTGTAAATGTCAACATTATAAATATTCACTGCATCAGCATGTTTCAGAGATGTGGAATGGCCTGGGAAAACCATTTAGACACTATGCATCTCTAACCCTAATCCTAGTTCTAACATTAAAGATTAATAATTCAATTCTGAAGACTACATTTCTTGTAATTAATGTCTTTTTATTAGGTCATTTAATATTTGGCCTAAAAATTAAACTGGTTGTGTGTATAGTGTTTGTGTGTGAAGTGCTCTTCTGTTTTAATAACGATGCTATAGTGCAGGAGTGTCAGATATTTTGACAGCTACTATCGGTCATGTACAAAGCCAATCGATTAGATTTATGTCAGTTTCAATGTGCCATGTAACTCTCCAAACACTTGATCAAATCATTGTGAAAATAAAACTATGCTAGTGAGGATTTAGATATCTTTAGGCAGGCTAACTATATTTACTGTGCTTACTAAACTGGCTCTATATACAAGAGGATCTCTGAACCTAAACACCAACGCAAGCTGACAAAAGCCTAATTAAAAACATTCCACAAAGATGCTTTAAAGAAATATAGAAATTCTGATCACAAATTTTAAACATAAGAATTTATAAAGGAATCTCTAATGAGCAAGCCAGTGATGATGGTGGCAAGGAAAAACTCCCCGAGATGTCATGAGGAAGAAACCTTAAGAGGAACCAGACTCAAAACAGAACATTCAGGGGACACCAAATATAACTGTGTTGTGGTCAAAAGTGCAATTGTGTCCAAGAAATTCATTATAGTTTTAACATGAAGTCTATTTTGTAGAAGTTATCAACTGTTCACTGACTGACACTAGAGAGCAAAACTGCTTGTGGCAGTTGAGATCAAGTTATCATGGAAATTTTAGGCCTAAGCCTGCATTTTACGTTACAGAAATATGGTTCATTGCCTGAATCTGTAGAATCTGCCCTTTCGATTCTATAACGACATTGTACATGACTTATGTTACGAGTTATAAGGTGCAGAATATGTTCAGTTCAGGGCAGTTCAGTTTATTCAGTCAACATTGGAGACACTGACAAGAGACAGACTTAAAAAATGGGCACAAAAACGTTTTCAGCTGCTGAAGTTGCAGGGATTTAGAAAGTTTTAGAAAAGTGTTTAGAAAACACTACACAACAATTTTTTTTTTTTTTTTTTTAAAGTCTTGCTCCTGAAAAGTTTTAGCTGATTGTGACAGGTACCTACTGGGTATGCACAAATATAGTTTTGGTTTTACTGCATCACGTAGGAACTCTGAGAA
>JAQMYM010005355.1:0-10662 GCA_030014255.1 Parauchenoglanis ngamensis
CGCGCACGTGAACTGTAGTCCAATGTAGTTCGCGCCATGATACGGAAGTGACGCTTCCGCGCTATGCGCGACGGAGAGTTCGAAAGCACTACGCGAGTGGCCGAGTTCATTGGGCGCACTCGTGTGTGCCAAGAGAAGCAGTTCCTGACAGTAACATTAACTGTAATTTTTAAAAGTAAACTGAGAAGCGTGAATGCACTTATCTCTGGTGTGCTGCGTCTCAAAGACGCAGTGTTTTTGTGTGCTCTCGTTGTCATTGTTTTTGCTCAGTTTAACCTTGTATCTGCATTCTCATATAAAACTCACTAATCTCACTCCATAGTTTTACCATTGTTGATTATTTTGAGCAAGGTGACACACGGTCCTCTCACATGCAGTACAGATTTATTTATTTATTTTCAGTAAATCATGTTTCATGCATAAGAAGATTTTTACAGAACCAGTTGACATTGCAGGAGGAATTTGCTTTACTCGGCAACTACAATCCACATTCATCAGTAAGGTGAGAGCCAGGCCCGTTATTTACCCTAATATTCTCCAATGATTTGAAGTGCATGGGATAGCGCTTGAATTTGGAGCCTGGGCGCGATTAGTAATCACACTATACATGAGCCCAACCGATCCGCCACAGAGCGATCACAGTGGTCACTCGAAGTGGTCTTTAGGGGTCAAACACTCCCGGGAGCAGTTTGGATTGCTAGTGTGAGTACACCCTCACTTAATCAAAAAATTTGATTACGTTTGTTCTCAGGCATAGAATGTTATGATAAACAGGAATGTTTGGATGCTGGCCCCCCCACTCTCACGCGTTCACTCAGTTTGTTGACAATGGAGTGGCTGCCCGCTTTATGTCCCAGGGGCCCACAAGTCTGTGTTAATTTCTGGGTCTTCCTTTTAGTTATGCTGTCATAGCTAGCCTTGCCGGAGTTCCTGCTTGCACTGTGCACACGATATACTCTGTTAATTAACCAATATGTGACAATGAGCTTGCCTTACATTCTACTTTTCTCTTTTCTCTTCTATCTCTCTCTCTCTCGCTTTCTCTGTTTCTCAAACTGCACATGCTACTCCTGAGATTCCAGTGATCCTGACTCTTTTCTTTCTATACTTGCCTGATCCACACTGATGTCCTATTTCTGGTTGAAGTCATCAATTGAAACCCACTTGCCCCTTTTGAGGATGGTACCATATGACCTGCCTCAACATACACCTAAAACTGTGAAGATGGCATTGGACTGCTGTTGAAATGAGTGGTTCTGCTACAATGGCATAGCACTCAAATTACCATGAACAGTCTTGCGCTCAAATCTCCCTCAGTGAATCAGTTGTGAAAAAGTGCTATACAAATATATTGAATTGAACTGAATTAAGAAAAAATCACATTTGTGTAAATACGATATAAAATACCAATCCATTTCCTCTGCAGTTACTCTCTTGCTGCTGTTGCTGCTGTGTGTGTGAGATATATTCATTTCAAACTGACAGTATTAGTGGTTTCAAAATGTTAAAAACAGATAAACTTGTCCAATGTAAAACATTTGATGAAAAAAACATTTGTTCTAATATGATGTAAAATACCCATGTTTTTAAAATGCTCATATGTGTCCTTTGAAGTTGGTAACTTGCAACTTGCAGTATAAATAGACTAAATACTTACAAAAGGGATTGTGTGCATGGATGTTGGACATACACTTGGCCCCTCTGTTTAAAATGTGGACCCTTTAAGGATTCTGTCTTAGAAAAATCCTAGATCTGTCACTGCATTTCTTGTTTCATTGTCCTCGCTATAGCCATAGCTCTTGTTAGTCTTGTCTACTAAGTGTTAAGACCATAGCCTGCTTATCGTCCTTGCCTTTGCCTTGTGTTTTTGGATTTTATCTGCCTGCTGTTTAATAAATATTTCCCTGCACTTACATCCTTTGCCTACCTGCAAACCTGACAGCAGACGGAAGCAGGATGACAATCAGGAGTCACTTGTTGTATATGATCTTAACTAGACAAGGACTTCCCTCCATGAGCAATGGGAACCCCTTTCATGTTTTTGTGGTTTTCCATAGAGTTGCTCATGACTATGGTTTTCTTGGCATAGGATGAAGGCAGTAGTTTGCCATTGCTTTCTACCTGTTTTTTTTCAAGTCCCCATTTCTGAGTTCATGTGCCTTTTGACAGGTCTGGTTTTTAGTCCGGCTGGGTGTGCCGCCACCATTTTCACTGGCCTCAGCCACACTAGACCAAGAGCAGTGAAGTTGCCTGTTTAGTCACCAACTATATGACCATGCTACAGGTTGTACGGGATTACATGTTACCAGTGACCTAACAGCTACTTTTATGTAAATTTAATTGTGTGCACTTTGTATGTCCAAAGAGGGACCATAATGTATTGGAAAACAGCTGATCACAAACTATTAAAGCCATTTAGGTTGCTAGTGAAAATACACTGAGCAGATGACATGTGTGCAAACATGACAGAGGACCAGAATGTTATCAGAGTTAAGCACTGCGTTACCAAGCACAGTGACATGGCCCTGTTCAGCTTGCCTCTGCATGGTAATTATCAATGTTTGTGCTTATCGGTGGACACACACACAACTGCCCACCCCCCACACAGAGAAACAGACAATTGTTCATGTGTAAGTGATGAAGATCTCCAGGGCTGCTTATGTTTACAGTTTTTGCCACAGAGGGAGATGTCTGTAGCGAAAACACAACCTAAGGTAAAATCTATCTATAGGCCTATGTTTATTGATATAGAACTGTTAAATTATGTATACACCTTTATACACATATAATAAATGCATTAGTTTACCTATCTAAGTCAGGTAAGTCAACTAACCCATTAAAAATTAATTCGGTATTTATAGGGTGACCATATTTTGGTTTTCAAAAAAGGGGACACCTTAGCGGGGGGGGGATTGGGGGGGAATTATACAAATGTGTGGACACAGTCAGGATGATCTGATCGATGAGTTTATTTATTGGCCCAAAAGAACATTGTGGACCCTAGGCCTAGATCTCAAAAAGAGGACATGTCCAGGGAAAAGAGGACGTCTGGTCACCCTAGAATTTATTGAACTATTTCCATAAATAATATTTGGTTGGGCCATGGAAAACCACAAATTATCAATTAGGCTGTCATATCAAAGTTAGACCAAGGTCAGACCTAATGTCCACACACACAAACGCGAGTGCAAATAAACGCGAGCCAAGAGCTCAGCTAATATTCCGTGTGCTTCCTCCACACCCTCACACACCGGTTCTACAGATACCAATAACACAGCATCAATTGCAGAGGACGATCTTCATTTTTCTCTCGCCTGGGAATGTCACCAATCCTTTCACCACTTTTTTTTTTTTTTTTTTTTTTTTAGCATTTTACAAAATAATGCTGTGGGTGGAGTTAGCCTCAGAGCTGGTGGCTAAATGTTGAGAACTAAAAACAAATATTTTATTAACTAAATTTAGTTTTTAACTTAAATATTTATACGTATAATGAAATCTGTACTCAACGCAAAAATAGTCACGCTGGGTCTAATACCTTTTATGTCTATCTGGACCGGTGGAAAAGCTTAGTCCGCGCCTAAGGAGGGATTTCCGTACACTTGCGCTTGAGTAAAATGCGCACCGGTGCCTCCAGCTACGAGTAAATGAGCAGCAAAAGCAGCCACCTGCTACACCACATTGAGAAGCCGACCGCTACCCGAGAAAACGAGCTACAATTTCACCAGGTAAGTGAAAACACTGAGTATTCCAATCAACCTTAAACATGTTCTGCCTTTACGAAACGGACGGAAACTATTTCCCAGAGCCCGTGATATTACGTTGGATAAGGTGACAGTTACATTTAGATAATCGTAAAGAACTGAGTGGAAGTTGGACATTGCAGCCGCTAAAATGTAAGTCCTGAACGTATTTGTAGATTCTCTTTAAAAAAGAAAAGAAACACGCGCCTAATAACAACATAAATAACACAATTTTAATGTTTCATATCAGTTTAAATTCAAAGTCTGTGTATTGTTAAATGCATGATGTGACTCAGCTTTTCCATTTGCTTTAACACGATGGTCAGAATTAATGTTACAGATTTTAATTTCACTTAGAAAAAAGATGACTCGCTTTCTAACTTCTGAGTGCAAGATTTAGGATTCGGGAGTTATTTTTAAAGAAATAATTTAAAAAATCTCCACTGTAATGATATTAAATACTATATAAAGTAACGTGTGTGTGTGTGTATATATATATATCTCCACACCTCTAATGTGATATAGAAGTAAACAAAATTTAAGTGAAAAACACATAGATTCAGGAAGAAAGTTTACAATAACATGGTTGTATGAGTGTACACACTTTAACTAATACTTAACAAGCTAAGAACTTTGTTAGAACACCTTCTGTTTGTAATAAAGCACTTGGAGTGTTTTCTTGTTTGTTTTTTTTTTGTTAGTTTGTTTTTGCGGGTTTTGGGGGGGTGTTAAGAGTCTATTAACTTAGAACATCTACATTTGGCATTTTTATTCCACTCTTCCTTGCATAAATGCTCCGGATCTATTAAATTGTGATGGAATATCCTGTGCAAAGCCATTTTCAAGTCCTTTCATAGGTTTTCCATAGGATTTAGATCAGGGCTCTGACTGGGATTTCTAAAACTTTGATCTTCTTCTTCTGAAGCCACTTTTGTTGACTTGTGCGTTGGGTCATTATACCAGTACCAATTGTGACAATACGTACACCAGATCCCATATCTTTGCTTCTGTTAGCTATAATGACAAAATTGGTGTCAAAGTTTACATTTTTGTGGTTAAGGAATTAAATAATATAGGTTTCAAGGATAAAAAAAAAAAACCTTAACAATAGTTTTCCCCTTACCATGAAAATTGTGGTTAATTGTGCAAATTTCATTAAAATAAGTGTCATCAGGGTGACTTTGTTATATCCTTTCCTTTAAAAATTATAATTTAGATTTTTTTTTGCTTTAGTAAATTATTATTATTTATCATCTAAATAATCTATCTCATGATGTTCAAGCAAGTTTATTTCACATTTCAGATTAGTACTTTTTTCCTCCTCATATGAGCAACTCCAAAAGCACATCTGCCATCATGGCTTCATGTCAGCTACAGAAACACAATGAAATACAATGAGTTTTAGATCCTTCATCATCTGTAAAACTGAGAAATAGTCCTGAAAAAAACATTATGCGTGTTGCTAACAAGTTACAGATAACATCCAGGAGCTGAAGGATTTAGGTGATTTGCCTAGATTTATTATAGTAAATTTTATAGTATTGAATGACTGGTGGTGGTGCTGAAGATGTAGTGCAGCTTATAATGTTGAACCCAGTAGTGTGCACAAAAGCTGCATGAATGTCAGTCAAAGAAAACAGTCAAAAAGTTGAGAGAGCAAGA
This sequence comes from Parauchenoglanis ngamensis, assembly GCA_030014255.1. NCBI lineage: Eukaryota > Metazoa > Chordata > Actinopteri > Siluriformes > Auchenoglanididae > Parauchenoglanis > Parauchenoglanis ngamensis. The sequence continues at coordinate 5,403 of JAQMYM010005355.1, forward strand.
AAAAATAGAATAAATAGACCGTGAGCCCAGTAAAAACACAATGCTTGAACAGTGGTGCAAGGTCCACCACACAGGCTTTAAATCATCATGTGAACCAGTCAACACACCATGTCTCTTCTGTGGTGCAATAAAAAGAAACTGATGAGATCTCTCAACCTTGGCTTACACTGGAATGTGAAAGAATGTGCTAAGGTGGTAGGTGACAAGCATCTATTGGCTCAACTAGCTACTGGTGACATGGCCACTATGGATGCTGTTTATCATCACACATGCCTGACTAGGCTATATAGAAAAGCAGAAACTGATGGATGTGACATGGCAAAGTAATGCAACTCAGGTCATCAGAGCACATGACCTCAATAAGTTGCTGGAATTCATAGAAGGTTATCGTGGCTCAGGAGAATCACTGGCAATGGCTGATTTGACAGCCCTCCATGATAAGGACATTGCTGGTCTGGGTTTTCCAGACATCAAATACATCACAACACCTTTGGAAGAATATTCAATGCCAGATTCCAGATATCAAATCAGTAAGAATGAATTGCGACTCTTGTTTTTGATGATGACCTGAGCAAAGCTATTATTGACATGTAAAACAAGAAATCTACTGATATCTCCACCATCATAAATCCTCTAGCAGGAGTATATTCCCATGAAACAGACTTTTACACGTTCTTTCTTAACCTTCTTTGAAGCTGATTCAATCCCTCCCATACTGAGATCATTCCTGCACAGGCTTCTTAATGGATTAGGTCTTGATCAGCCACATCCTGTACCTGAAAAGTCCCAGGTGATGTTGGATTTTATCAATTCTGGTTATTCTTATCGATTCCGGGTTCTTTTTGGGTCCCTTTTCTGATTCCATAAAGGTGGAGAAAAGGAGGACAAATGTTTAGATAATGAAAAATATCTGTTCTGCAATAGTCCTGTAATTTAACCATCAATACCCCAGGATAATTCTAGAACACTGCACCATTTCACTAACAATAACAAAGAAATTCCTTTCTGTTTTCCATCTTGTAAATAAATGGTTATAGTTAGAAAACTAAAGAAAAACTATAATTACAAGGTTTTTTTTTGAAAGGGCATGAATTGTAAATTAAATTTGATATAAATTATTTACTGGTAACATCTACAAATATTAACATACATGGTTTTACATACACCCTAAACCTCATTTCCATAGCTTGGTCCAGTTTGGACTTCAGTTCTGAACAATACTGCTGACATATTTATTATACTCTATATCTTCTTTATGGGACTAAGTAGTATTTATCATATATTTGTATAAATAAATTCTGAATTATTTATCAAACTCTACTAAACCACATAAATAATAAGAAATTAGCTGAGAATTTTGTGATTTAAGAAGATAACTCAGAAGGATTTCCCTAATTGTCCCCCTCCCTCTCCCCAGCACTCTCATACGCACATACACATGCACGCACACACACCAAGGGCACAGAGAAAACAACTAAACATGCCATGGATTTAACTTTCCCGATGCATGCCATGTTATTTACATGAATCTGATTAGTTTAGTGAGTGATTATACTGATGCTAGCTAGGAACCACTACAAAGTTGTGTAGTCAGTGATAATAAACAGGAAGATGCTAATATTACTTTTTTTTACAGCTTTTTTATTTTGACATTTCTTACATCAACATGATCATCACTGACATCCAAACATGGTGGATTGTCATCATTGGTGCACATTAAAGCTACACTATGTATGATATGAGTATGAGTTCTGCTTTCTAGCGGCAAGGTTGCAGATTTGCAGCCAACCGAATGCCCCATCCCTCACATCTCCCTTTCTAGGTGCGTATTACAAGGTACAGTGGCCTTCAAGTACCCGCAGCATACAATACGAGAGCAAACAAAATTATGTCATCATCTATCACCGCATCGAGTAGCCAGTAGACTTAGCTTATTTTAAATAGATATGTGAAATTATATTTACTTATTTAAGCTGTAAAACTCTAGGTCATAACTTCATGGATATCATGGTGGGTTTCATGCTATGGGAGCATTTTATTGCTAGTGAATATTTTTGTTACTTATTCCGAGTCGTAGTGTTTTATTGCTAACGTTAGCAGGATACATTTGTTTTTACTCTGTTTGAAGTCATTATCAGACAGAGTAGCCAGGAACATTTCCCAGGTGAGAGGGAAAGAGAGAAGGAGAGGGAGGGGGGAGGGAGAGAAAGAGGGAGAGATGGTGGAGAGGTTAGAGCCAGACATGGAAGTAAAGTTTACCAACAGCTGCATCTAAAGGAAAAAGAGGATAGAGTGGAAGCCCTCCAAAGGGAGTCAGGATAAGCAGTGAATGTTCATACACCACCACAGTACAAATTGTTATTTACACAGCGGCTCTGTGCTTTACCTGTAGCAGTGTTAATGTAGTCTGTGCTTTGGTGTGTTATCACAGTGTAACATGAATCATTACTATATAAGAACAGTATAATGCAGCGGTATTTTTGATGTTATTTAAATCCAATTATCTGTCCAGCACAAAACATTCAACTTCGGCATCTCTCTAAAAGCATTTGTCTCTCATCAGTGAATTCAGTCTGGAAAAAGCCACAGTGTTTTGTTTTTCTGTGTTTTCTACTGTTGCTTTGTCCCGATTTCACCTCAATTTGCTTCATGCTTTTGTGGCGCTCTGGACATTTATTCTGTTGTATTATGTCCATTGTATTGGTGTTTTGTCTGTGCCCCCATTGTCACATTTCTTTTTTTTGTCATTCTTGTGTTTTTCTGGCTCAGGTTTAAGCAGAGAGAAACTCACCTGCTTTATAGTAAGTGATCTATAGCGATAGGCTCATTTTCGCCTATAGATGGCAGTAGTGACTCTGTTACATGAGTGACTGGCACGTGAATTCCAGTGTAGAGGAAGTGAAGCCAGTGTAAACACAGAACATTCGCAACGGCAGCTAAAGCGGCAGCCCACGCTCATTTTGGACTGTTTTGTGCAATATTTTGCAGTACGGTCATGGAAATAAACCAAGTTGCCAATAAACTGTTTATTCCTTACACTCAGCATGCTAACTGCATTTCTGAGAATCTCATGAAAAATCCATAGCAATAACTATAAGTAATATCAATAATTATATTATTGATATTGATAATGATATTATTATCATGCGTAGCAATAACTATAAGTAATATCTGTTATCATGGCATCATTACATAACAAATATAAATGTATTAAACCTATTTCTAAACATTTTCACTCATTTAAAGCTGAAAACATCACATTTCATTCTACTGGCAGACGATATTGCTAATTTCTAGAAATATTATTAATTATATTTGTGTCTTGTTTGTTCTAAGAAATAGGAGAATAAAATAATAATAGCATTTTTGAGTTTACTGCAAGAAAATGATTAACGAATGACTCGCTAATTAATGAATATCAATCAGTGGCATTATTTAAGTGTAGTTTAAGTGTAAAGGGAAAACACTTATCTGGACTTATTATTATTGTGAAACTGAAGTTAAGCAAACGTAGTCCACTTAAAATGCACAGGGTTACCAGCGTTGTTTTGTTCAGTCTTCCCCGTCCCTAGATGGCGCTGTGCTGAGTATGTGGCTGCGCCACCATTTGGATTGCGCGAGAGTAAATTGGATTACCTTACGTGAGAGAATCGTTAGAAGTTATTACTGAAGTGACAAAATAAGAGAAAAGGACCGTTTGACACTGTAAAAGTTAATTTTCACCTTCATTCTTGGTTTGTAACATCAAGAATTAGTTTTTGTTTTGGTGAATTGCTTCTGAAGCGGTTTTTCCCCTTTTTATCGTCGAATCTCCGGTGAGTGTAACTGAAGTGAAAAAACGCTTGCCAGTGAACGGTCTTAGCCATGGGCTGGTTCACCTCGATTCAGAAGGTATAAATGAGCCATTTTAATGGGCTAGCTGTGTGTTTTATGTTATTGTGTGACATCTTTTGAGTAAAAAACCAGTCGGAGATGATTAAAAATGTAATTGTTAGTGTTAATCTGCCCTAGTGATTTAGAACAGCGTTTTCTTTTCTGACCATATGCGCTCTTGTTAAACGAGCAGCATGACGTAGCGTGAGGTTCAAGCACGTTGCATATAACGTTTACAGCTACGAGGTTACTTCAGGCTTAGAGCCATTGTAAAGATGATGTGAATGTAACTTGATGTGATATAAACGGATTAAGTAGCTAATGGTTTAATTACTGTTAAGATGAGGAATGTTTAACTCTGTGAATTTAGCACTTTACACTGCTCACTTGTATCAGTACTGACAGTAGTGTGAGTCATTTTCTTGAACTGGTACTACATTGCACAGTCGCTAAGGTCCATGATTTAGGTTGAGTAATGATGTTGGAGGTTAAAGTGATTATACTTGAAGTGTTAGGTGATAAAATCCTGTACAGCATTAATGGGATATTTTGCGCTGTTGTGTGCAGATTGTTTTTTTTGTTGTGCATTTTCTGCCACTGTTGAGAGCGAGAGAGTTTATACAGCGAGACAGATTCTGTTAAGGAGTGTGACTGCAGCTGGCGCCCATCAACCTGCCAGCCGGTGACCTGGACGCATTCTGGACACATTTCCTTGGGATACAGATAAGAGTTTATTTTTCCTATGAGATCCCCAACATCACTTACACACTGACGGGTAGTGATTAACAAGGCCTTGCTTCTTTTACTTTTCCTTTATTCAACAATATTGTGCGTACAAGGAACATCTCTTTTTTCCGTTTTTTTCAAGTGGGACACGAGGTGGAACTGAACTTGAACATTGAGTTTACTGACTTGACATATTTTCTTTCATACTGACTGACTACAAGGGATGTTTTGTGTTATACTGTTTTCTATTTGTGAATATCTTTTGGGGGTTAAATAAACAGTGTAAGTATCCTTTTTTTTCTAAATTAGCATTTCGGAGTGTTTTATAAGCATTAAGTGAATTATTACCTCGTTTTGTGGGTTTTGTTTACATTGAGTGAAACTCATTTCAGTTGAGACATGGCTGTTGAACAGAGATACAGTGTTAAAGCAGAGCAATCTGTTGTCTTGTTAGGTGTTAAACCTCTTCGTGCAGTAATAATACAGAAATATGAACTCTAATAACAATAAAAAAATTTTTTGTTGTGCATTATCTGCCACTTGGTGGGGTGGGGAAGAGTGAGTGAGACTGAAGCTGGTGCCCATCAACCTGCCAGCCAGTTTGATTTTATTTTTGAGTTTATTTTTCCTACGAGATCTGCAACATCACTTACACAAGGCC
>JAQMYM010005356.1:0-10659 GCA_030014255.1 Parauchenoglanis ngamensis
CAACATCAGTGTCTGACCTCACAAATGTGCTTCTGGAAGAATGGTCAAAAATTCCCATAGACACACTCCTAAACCTTGTGGAGAGCTTGCCCAGAAGAGTCGAAGCTGTTATAGCTGCAAAGGATGGGCGGACGTCATATTAAACCCTATGGATTAAGAATGGGATGTCACTTAAGTTTATATGCGTGTAAAGGCAGGTGAACGAATAGTTTTGGCAATATAGTGTATCATTCATATGAGTGTTTATACAAAAATTATGGTATTCATAAAAATCCAATAATTTGGAGAAAAAAAAACATTTTCATCCTACTCATGCTGCTGAATCTGTGTAAATTTAGACATAAGATGACTAACTAATGTAAACCTTGGTGTAATTGACTTCAAGTCACTGTAATTCCACTTCTTTTGACAGCACTGAGTAATGTAATTAATTACCTTTTCAAATTAAATAATGCAATTACAATAACTAAAATTCAAATTCTCATTACTCATTACTTTTGTCTTGTCTGAAAATATCAATGGGCCGACGTAGCCTATACTTCCACTGTCAGAGCTTCACACAATGTTGACATAAATATGCTCATGGGTGTCTCCAAAGTATACTTGATTTTCTGCTGTCATGTTTTCTGCACAACGATCAGTGTTTCACACATGTGTAGTCAATGCGCAAAACATGCACGGTACTGATGACAAAATTTGAGTCATATGCACCGTGTGTCAACTGTGTCCGCAAAGGTATACTTTGGCCTACTTATCAGTTGTGTAGAATTCATTGTTATAGTATTAATTGCAGAGGAGTGTGTGTATTTAATGCTAAAGAAGGTTTTTGTGGCACTGCGGTGAGGGAGAAATATGCAATTAGCAGGCTTAGTTATTGTATTATTGTCACAATCACAGTCACCGGACTTCTAATATTACACACCTGCTCACAATCACAGCCAAAATACTACACACACTCACACCTGCCTCCCAAATAAATTGTCCCACAAGATTTCAAGACCTCTGTAATTCGCACTGGCATGCTATCAAGCAACTTCTGGGCCAAATCCTGACTGATGGCAGCCCATTCTTGTATAATCAATGCTTAGTTTGTCAGAATTTGTATATTTTTATTTGTCCACCTGCCTCCTGAGGATTGACCACAAGTTCTCAATGGAATTAAGGTCTGGGGAGTTTCCTGGCCAAATTCTTTATTCATGGCTGTGTTCTTAGGCAAAATTGTGAGTGAGCCCACTCCCTTGTCTGAGAAGCAACCCCACACATGAATGGTCTCAGGATGCTTTACTTTTGGCATGATACAGGACTGATGGTAACGCTCACCTTTTCTTCTCCAGACAGTCTTTTTTCTGGATGCCCCATACAATTGGAAAGGATTCATCAGAGAAAATGACTTTACCCCAGTCCTCAGCAGTCTAATCCCTGTACCTTTTGCAGAATATCAGTCTGTCCCTGATATTTTTCTTGGAGAGAAGTGGCTTCTTTGCTGCCCTTGTTGACACCCAGCCATCTTCCAAAAGTCTTCGCCTCACTGTGTGTGCAGATGCACTCACACCTGCCTGCTGCCATTCCTGAGCTAGCTCTGCACTGGTCTCCTTGAAGTTTTTGATGATCTGATAAATAGTTGATTTAGGTGCAATCTTACTAGCAGCAATATCCTTGCCTGTGAAGCCCTTTTTGTGCAAAGCAATGATAACTGCATGTGTTTCTTTGCAGGTAACCATGGTTAACAATGGTTAACAATGCAGGAAGAACAATGATTTCAAGCACCACCTTTTTTTTAAAGCATCCAGTCTGCTATTCTAACTCAATCAGCATAACAGAGTGATATCTAGCCTTGTCCTCATCAAAACTCTCACCTGTGTTAATAAGAGAATCACTGAAATGATGTCAACAGGTCCTTTTGTGGCAGGGCTGAAATGCAATGGAAATGTTTTTTGGGGGGGGAATAAGTTCATTTTCATGGCAGAGGGACTGTGCAATTAATTGCAATTAATCTATTCACTCTTCATAACATTCTGAAGTATATGCATATTGCCATAATAAAGACTGAGGTAGCAGACTTTGTGAAAATTAATATTTGTGTTATTCTCAAAACTTTTGGCCATGGCTGTATGTAGCAAGATCCAAAGACATCTAAAAATTTCCAGGAAATACTTGTTATACTTGTTACAAATTTTGAGACAAACAGAAATATTTGGTGCACTGATTTCACTGCACAACAATTTTTTTGAAAAGTCTTGCTTCCTGAAAAGTTTTTGCTGATTGTGACCGGTACCGACTGGGTATTCATAAATATAGTTTTGGTTTTACTGCATCACGTAGGGACTCTGAGAAATAGACATTTATATGTTTTGAGAAGTTTGTCAACCAGCTGAATGTAGTTTGGGGCTCTGTAATTGCCCAGAAAATTGTCAACAACATCTTTGAGGGCTTTCCAGGCAATTTTTTTCCAGCCCAACTAACAGATCTTCAAACCACTTGTCACTCATAACATGTCTGATCTGGGGGTCAACAAAAATGCCCTCTTTGATCTTGGCATCAGTTATTCTTGGGAACATCTGTCTTAAATAACGAAAACCTTCCCCTTCCTTTTTCAGTGTTTTCATGAAATTCTTCATGAGTCCCAGTTTTATATGAAGAGGAGGCAAAAATATCTTTGCAATTCACGTGCCACATTTTTCTGTCCTGGAACTACCTTTTTACAGAGTGGCCAGTTCTGTGGAGAATAGTGTGACTCTTTGGCACGGCTGTCCCATTCACAGATGAAACAACAGAACTTTGTATAGCCGAGCTGCAGTCCTAGTGACAGCAACGACTTTAAGTTTTCCACAGACATTCCAGTTGTACCTGGTATACTGGATGTGCTTCAGCAACAGTTCCATATTTTCATACGTTTCTTTCATGTGTGCTGCATAGCCAAAGTGATCACAACCCAAGGCCGAGAACAATCCTTCAATGTCACAACAGAAACAGAGATTGTCGACTTGTGAAAAAAATTTGGTTATATCATGATGCTGGCCTCGAAACACAGAAATGGTCGTACCTGGTGACAGCAAGCACCATTCCTGCAGTCTCGAACCAAGCAGCTTGGCTTTTGCTTTTGACAGACCCAAATCTCTGACCAAATCGTTCAATTTGGATTGTTATCAGATGTGGATCACCTGATGAGCACGGTTCAAAATCCGGGTCAATGTCACTGTCAGTTCCCTGCAATTCAGTTTCTTCATCTGGTTCGTCTAAGGTCCAATCCTCTGGTGGTTTCGGAATTGGAAGACTGTGCTCATGTGGCACGGGTCTCATTGCTGAAGGCAGATTAGGATATTCAATCGACTTCTTGTTTTTGGCAGAGAAACCAGACACATTAGTCAAACAGAAGTAACAGTCCGTCACATGGTCGTCCTGTTCTCGCCATATTATCAGAACAGCAAACGGCATCGTCTTTCGAGTGCCTCTGAGCCAGGCTCTCAAACTGACAGCACGTGTTGCACAGCAAATTGCTTGTCTTGATCACCAAATTTGCAGCCAAAATACAGATGATAAGCTTTCTTTACAAGAGCAGTCATCCAACGTCTCTGAGGTGCAAGTGTATATTCGCCACAGATATAGCAGAATGTAATCCGGCTGTTACGACATTGACGAGACATATCGCCCGACACCAAAACGTCTATAGAGTCTAGCTTACTTACTGTTATATTGCTACAGATACTAAACTTTACTATACTGATACTATACAGTGTGTCTATCTATATTCATGAAATGAGCAGGATCGGTGTATGCAAGCCACATTTATAGCATGCTGAGACAGCGTCAAGCTCATTCAGACCTGCCCAGGCATGCCCAGGATGTCAACTTCCACAGAACAGCTTACAACCTTGCCTGATTCCATGCATGGACATGCCCAGGCTGCACAAACCGTTGTTGATAAGTCACTTACAGGAGGGAAAATGTTTGGATACAAATATAAGAAAAAATCATGACAAAACTGAGGATTTATCTGAAACGGTACGTGATGGGTAAATTTTGATGTGATATTCGTGATCAGCACAAAAAAATCTATAAGAAACACCCAACAGTATTCAAGAAGCAAAAACTTTGTTGTGCAGTCTTATCATCCTTATGTAGGGGTAAATATGTAAATATGTCATCTACCTGTAGTGCTTTCACCCTCACCTGGATGGTAGTGGTGGCACTGTGATAATGGTTTTTTCAGTGCCTTTAATACCATCCAACCACTTCTACTGAGTGAGAAGTTGCTCAAGGTGGGTGTCAGAGCATCTACTGTCACCTGGATTGCTGATTATCTGTCAGATAGCAACTGTCTTGTCTCTATTCCTGTTTACTCTGTATTCCTCAGGTTTCAAGTATAAATCTTAATCTCTGTTGAGAAGTCAGATTACAGAGAATTTGTGGATAAATTTGTGGAGTGGTACAACAGGAATCATCTGCTCTTAAATGTGAACAAGACCAAGGAAATAGTTATCAGTTTTAGGAAGAAGAGAACTGCAACTAAACCCATACGTATCATGAGTGAGGAAATGGGAATTGTTGACCACTAAGTACAAGTACTTGGATGTCAAATTGAACAACAGACTGGACTGGAAGACCAACTCTGATGTTATGTAAAAGAAGGGGGAAAGCAGATTGTATTTTCTGAGGAAGCTCAGAATGTATGTATTCTTCAATGTATGCAACAAGATGCTGGAGGTCTTCTATCAGTCTGTGGTGGTGAGTTCCATCTACATTGCTGTGGTCTGCTGGGGGAGCAGAATCAGTGCTAGAGATGCGGGCCGAATCGAATCGAAAAACTCAGTTGCAAGATTCGACCTATCATTGGTCCTATCACCTATCATCAACCACCCTCTATGACACACTGCAAAGATCATTTCAGGAAATCATTCCTACCCTTTGTTGAGACACTGTATGACAACTCTCCTCTGTGTGACAGGTGAATTTATTATTATTATTGCTACTATTATATACTATTCCTATACATATTATCCACCACCACTTTTGCATACCTGTTCTTATTGCTCCATTTTCCTTCCTTTTTTCATTTCCTTGTATATAGTATAGATATCTTTATTTCTTATTTCATATTTAGTGTCTTGTTCTCCTGATCTGCTCTGCCTACTTGCAGAACAACAGCAAATTAATCACAGTTCTGAAAAATTAATCATCAAAAGGAAATTTTGACATATGTTAGTAATTTCCCACTTCTGGAGTATATTTTGAATTATGTTCATTTTATAAGCAAATGAAACCAAAGTAGTCTAGTTTTAATCACTTTCTGGCTGACTATCAGTTAGATAATTGATTGTTAAGGTGGTCAGATTTGTGTCAAGACACAAAAGACACTACTTACTTGAAAGAAATTTTTCCTTCCTGAAAAACACAAGGCACAGGGATGAAGCACAAAGACCAGAGCAAATCAACTGTTATGCATTTGACTGACATGATGAATTAGCATATTATGTGGCACCCAATATATTTTTTACAAACATTTAATAATAGGTTTTAGCAAAGAAAATACTTCATTGGGTGCAAACACTATAACTACATACTAGGGGTTCTTTACTGCATAATAAACTAATTTACAAAAAAATATACTTCTATTAAAGAATTGAGATTTACACCTGACCCAATACCATGTTGCAACCAACCACCAGTTGTAACATTTAGGTCCATTGAATTAATTTAATATAGCTTCTTATGCTAACATGAAAATGCTATTTGATTTATATGAGCAGCTAACTGACAAATGTATCTATTGTGTCAAAATATGGAGCTTTTGAATGCCATACTCATAAGTTTTTTCTCTTTTTTTTCAAGGTGCAGATGTTACAACTGACCCCAATCTCCCATATGTATGAACCGCACACTGTAAAAAAAAATGTCCTTTAGATGCACAGTAAATTACTGTTAACTATGGTGCCACTAAGCTCCTACAAAAACTACAATAATGCTCTTGACTTTATTTAAATAACACTTTGTTAATCATCTTTTTTTTCAAGTTGACATGTTTTGTAAAATTCAGCTTATCTAAAACAAATTAGTTACACAGATGTATACATTTATAGAAGTATGTATACATAGATGTATACATTTATAGAAGTATGACCATATAAATTTATACTTGTGAACAGAAGTTGCATACATGGACACGATCTTTAATAGAAAAAAATTAAAATTTGCTGCACAAGTTTTAATCTATCATGGGTTTTCTGAAAATCAACATAGGGTCAGAATTTTATACACAGACACACACACATACACACACACACACACACATTATGGGTGTGTATTGGGCATAATATGTAATAAACCAATCAGTGTGTCATCTCCCATTTCTTTTAAGAGCCAGGTGTGTTGCGAAATGCTGTTATAATGGTGGATTTGCCAGGTAGCAGGACAGAGAACTTCCCTGCTGAGGAATAGGATTTGCTTGAGTGCAAATTGAAAGTCCGTGAGCAGACCACCTACAGCTATTGCAGGATTCCACCAATAATAAAAGAATAATCTTTCATGTTGTAATGTTTTTTTTTTAATCTTTTGCATGTTTTTATGGGTCCCATAGAGTTGGAAGATGCAATTTAGATTGAAAAAGAAAAAAAACAATAAACTGAAGTATATTTAATATATCTTATTATTCCCTGCTTCTATAAGTAGCACAATTTAGTTGGCTAGATTCCCATATATATACATACAGTATACTAGGAGCACTGCCAACTGCTTAATGTAGAGAATGTCCAGTAGGAATATAGCTGGACCGCCATCTCAGCAACCTGCATGGAAAAACCCTTAGCATCTAAGGGAAGACAGGCCTGTCCTGTTTGTGCCTCTGTTATGAATGGTTTGGCATATATGAGGTGACAGGATGTGACGTGTGTTCAGGGAGTGAAAGGAAGAAGCTGGGTAACTCTTCACCCTGTGTAAAGGGGATCACTTTTAAGCATTTTGTCTGCTAATCAGGCAGTAAAATCACCATCTGACAGCATCATTTATATTCTGTTAGGATCACTGAAGCACTAGATTCATATGGGGTTTTACTTATAACTTTGGGGCCAACTAATCCATCCATAAATACAAAGACAATTATTTCATTTTGGGCATAGAAATGTAGCTTAGCTCTACAGAGTTGACCTTTTTTAAGATATAATGGTGATTGTATGACATGATTGATTTCCATGCCAAATGATGAGTAATTCCAGAATATGCTCTGCAGAATTCAACACATGGTAGGAACATTGACATGAAAATCCTCCTGTGCTTTAGCGGAGGTTATAAGAGTGACATTCAGTAATTATACTGCACCAACATATACTGGCCAAAGGTCAAAAGCACATGCAAAGAAATGCTTTATATGCTGGGTTCCCTCTGGATGCTTCGGTTTCCTTCCATGGTCCAAAAGACATAAGTGTGAATGTGAGTGTGAATGATTGTTTGTCTTTATTTTAGCCCTGCAATAGGATTGGCAACCTGCCCAGGCTGTACCCTGCCTCTTGCCCCCACAATTCTTACAGATAAGAGATATAGATAATGGATGGATGCATGGATTGATGGGCTTTTATGAATATTTATGGAAATACCATGAGAATGTACTAACATGTACACTTCTCTGAAAAAATAAATGGGTCAAACACAAAATTGCAAAACATTAAGCTTTTAATGGTCTTAACAAAAAAAGAAAAAGAAATTGATCAGAATATTAGCAAGAACTAAAAAAAAACAAAAAACTCCTGAGACCTGTGCCACCATTTGCTCATCAATGCTCATTGCTGAACATGAAGTAAGAAACTAGAAACAGGTAAATTCACTTACATAATCTTATTGAATGCAAAGATAAAATCATGAAAATGTTTAAAGGTTTTAAAATGTAGTTGCCAGGAGATAAGTGTTTTGCAGCCACAAATAGATGTCGAAAAACCTAACTCATTAACTTAATTTATTCATTCATCGTGACATTATTAAAAAAAAACACTGTTTCTCCTGAGAAGCTCTGTACTTTTGAATGTTCCTTGTAGGTTGGTCCAGAAAATATTATAACACAAACTTACCTAAAATAAAATAATTTTTGAAAATTTAACTTCAAAATAATGAAGAACATACTGTATTTATGGACATCTCATTTTGTGGAACAGAGCTTGTTTTTTCAGGTGAGATTTAGACTGAATGTTGCAACCAAGAATTCCCACCCAGCATGGCATCTAATGTTTTTTAGTACATCACATCAGGATCAATACATAAAAATGGAGGTTGCATCTTGCTCTGACTGTAAATAGACAAATCTCCCCAAGGAAAAAGCAATCTGTGGCATGGGAGCATTACTTATTCACTATCACAGAAAAGTCAACTTTCTGTCTTGTTCATAAATTATCTAGAAATCCCTCAGAGAAATCTGTGATACTTAATGCAGACAGGAGAAAAATGTAAGAACATGTAGATCAGTTTTACTGAACCTTTATGTACCTTACACCTCCAGATTCTTGTTCTCCACCTGTTACCTGTTTGACAGAAACTTTAACAGGGAATTTGTTTGAGAGTAGATGTATGCATTGGGACATAAATTGGTATTGGACATATTTGAAGCTCACTACATTGAACTAAGGTTCAATAGATATCGTAGTTCATAGATGTGTTGTGCTCAGCCCCCTATAGCCAGTGGTGCACTCCTCCAAAGCCAGTTTAACAGGAAATTAGTTCTCGGTTACGAATGTAGTTTGTATAGTTATAGAATGTATAGTTTCTTTCTGCACGTGAAAATTTCCTGGAAAAAAGGCAACTGGATGAAGTTTGGGTTTTTCTAATAACTGTGATAGCAGAGCCCCTACTACTGTTTCTGAGGTGTTGACTTATATGATGAATTATATGGTGAGATCCATGCACCAAATTTAAATTTAATTTAAATTCAATTTAATTTCCTTTACGACTTTTTGGGCAAAGAAGTGAATGTTTCTGCAATGAAATGCCTGTAGAAATTCGCAAAGCCAAGGAATCTTTAAAAGTCCTTTACTGTCCTTAAACAGTAAAGTAAGATCCTTTAGCGTGTCATTAGGGAGTTATAGTCTGTTAAGCAGCTATGGCTGCAGTGCAGCATGGGAAATGGAGTCTATTACCTATTCCAGCATAGACATGACAAGTTTATGGAACTTCTTCCACTTAAGTCTCCTTTTATATTGTGTGATTGTATAATTTAGGTATCATTTAGAATAAGAGATATCCGAAGTATATTTAAATACATAACTACTATTTGTATAGTTTTCTCAGATGTATAGACTTGATTAAATTAATTTAAAGTCTGTGAAGTCACTTCTGACTGAAATCATTTTGTTAGCTAACTTTGCACCTTTCAACCTTTAATCAATGTTTAAAACAGGTTACACTCCAGGACAATAGCTCAACTCTCTTCAAAGAGATGAAGGGGTCATGGGTGAATAACCACAGGGAGCCAAGGACAACTGGATTGTGTGGGGATTTGGTGATTATGAATGAGGGTCACTTCATGGAAAAGGCCTGTGTGCTATTTCATTATTTTCCCTCTTCTTAATGGGGTACCAATGAAAGCTTTTACACTCAGTGGGCCTGTTAGGGATATAAGAGTGATATTCAGCATGTTAGATGTAGTTTTGTCCAGAAAATTTCCAGCTGCAATTGAATAAAGGATAGATAGTGCATGAGTCTCAAAGCCTCAAAATAACTGTGCAAGTAGTGAGATACGTTTGTGAGATCATGAGAACGATATTGTGGCTCACCTGGTCATGATGCTTATTCTCTGGTCTTAGTGAGGTCCCTTATTCCAACAATAAAAACACAGGCCTAGGCGTTTATGGTGTTCCTTTTCCCCTCAGAAGACATTAGTGTGAGCCACTTCCTTGGATTAAGGCTTGCCATGGATTAAGGCTTGTTCCTGGTTAAGGATGACTGGAGAAGCCTAGTGGTACAACAGGTTCTAATCAGGCTATCTGTGCATTTAGTTCACTGGATGAACTGGATAAGTATCAGGGATTCATTTCTGCAGTCCAGCTTGGCTAGGAGCATGTGATTAAGACCTTGTCAAAAATTGGTTTTCACTGCAGGCTCATTCCATCCATTCTATGCAGCCAAAGTGCAAGATGGAAATAAAAAGTCAACAGGAAATAATTTCCCTTTTTTAGCATTATCAATCTTTCTCCAGCATCCTTTCCCATTACTGGGTGGTGAAAAACTTTGGAGAAATCTTGTCTGAAGCTCATGTAGGTTTAGTTCAGCAGCATGTTATTAAATGTAGTTTCAACCTAGTAAGAGCTCTGCCAGTGAGAAATGTTAGCCTGACAATTTTTTTTCTTTGTGTCTTGAAAAGTGTATGTAAGTGTTAGTGAAAAGAATTTGACATTGCATAGGAGACATCCTTCACATTTCCCTGCAGGTCCATCATATTTTTTAGGAAGTGTATGTGGTATATGTTGTCGAATCACTTCCAGGTTAGTGGAAGTGGTTACGCTACTCACATAGGTGACCAGATGTGACATGATAAATTTCATCCAGTACAATGTCCTGAATGGAAATGGAAATGGAAATGGAAATGGAAATGGAATGTCCTGAATGGAAAGAAATACTTGAAAAACCGATCTACAAGAAAGACCTGTTGGAGGTGTTTTGCGTCCTCGGGTTGCTATGGAGACC
>JAQMYM010005357.1:0-10654 GCA_030014255.1 Parauchenoglanis ngamensis
TTTTTGGTGTAATGTTACTGTTACTTATGTTTTGCAACAATTTTATATAAAGTTTTGATAAAATGTTTGTGAATGAGTACCTTCACCCACAAGAAGGATGTCAATTTTCAGTGGAACTATGTTGTTCTTACCTAATGTTAACCAAAAACATGGCAGTATGTCCAGGGGCATAGGAAATATTGGCAGATCCATCCCCCTATTCTCCCTTCCAAAAAAAATAAAAATAATGTATTGTATATTTTTCTTGATTTATCAAATGCAAATGACAACGTTAAGTCAGAGAATTTCTGGTTATGGTTCGATAGTGTTAAATAACCATCACGCAGTGTGCTTCCTTCCTGTGGAATCCCATCTCACTCTAATGGTTCTGTCGGAGACATAGCAGCTTCACCGTTGTAAAATTGGCTTTATATTGGTACATTCACTGCACATTTGGGATTCTCTCTTCTATTGCTCAAGAAATTAACATGCAAGAAGGACAAAATGTGTATTGTCTCACTCTGGAGTGGCCCACTCCCACTCCAAAGCCCACTGAAGCTAATCATTCCAAAATGCAGGTCATTAATGCTTTACAACGAATCAGTAAAGGACTGTTTAAAAAGTGTATGACATGGGCAGCTGTGTAAGATTCTACCAAGAATCTTGAAAGATTGTTTACTTCAACTCTGTACTCTCCGACCCTACCCCTGGGGCAAATCCCCTCCTACGCCAAATGTCAAACTCCTGCCTATTCCACTGATTTGTGTCATTCTATCTATGTCATTAAGTCTGTAAAGAGGAAATGCTCAATGAGTCCACTGGCGCATTCTAATGGATGTTAGTAAGAGCCAATCATAGAGCACCCCTTATTAGAGAAGCTGCTAGACCTTGTGATTAGTTGGATGTTCTGTTCCCTCCTCCTGCCACAGATGCACAGACTGCAGTTTATCTGCTTACTGTCAGGGGCCAGAGGGTCACTCCAACAGGAAGGATGCAAGTGATCACCGGGTCAGGATCCTTTGTCTGGTCATGAACAAAGACCCTGAACTCCTTATAGATTGTATGAAAGCAGATGTAACTTTTTCTTTTTCTTTTAAAGATTTTGATAGTATTAAATCACTGATCACCACCTTCTATAACAACTTTAAAATCACCAGCAACACATTAACTAATTAGCTTGTTAAATTAAACAAATTAATAATTAATTAACAAATTAATTCTGTTATGCCAGAAATTTCAAAATTCAATTCATTAGCAGTGAGAGTAACTCTCTTGCAGAAAGTAGATATATATGGAACAAGTACGCCTTCTCAAATGACATACAGGGAAACCTTGTGGGTCTTCCAGATTTCAGAAATAAACTTCAGAGGAAAGTTTGGGTTTATTTTAAGGAAAAAATGTTCCCCAAAGTGGGCACGGTTTGTGTACTTTTCCAGTGTGAGATACTCTGACACTCTCAGCATTCACCAGTGAACTAGTTTCAAGTAATGGCTCATTTTGCTTTTATTCAGCACATTCTACCATAAACATCTCCACAGCTTTTTAGACTACTTTTGTTCAAATCCACAGAAAAATGAAAACTCATTTCCAAAATGCAAACACCTTCCTACCATATTGAGAAGTGTTTTAGCCATTAATGCGGTATACAACTTCTGCTTTCTACTTTTGTGTTATACTGTTTAGACCAGCATTTTTTGGTATTGAATGATTTCGTTAAAAGGGTTGCTGGAAATTTGTAACATTGTTTTACCTCTATTTTTCTTTCTTCTTCTCTATTTGTGCTGTGTGCATTATGTTGCACCTTGTAAGTAGTGGTTCAGGTCTTCAGGTGTGTCCCTTTAAACACAACCCTTCAGTAACCAGCACTCATCTGATTTCATCTTCACTGTGAAACTTTACACCCTCAAAAAAACCCTGAGACTAGCGGTCTACTGTAATACTGTAAATGTTTGTGCTTTATTCCACTATGTGTGAATTTAGTGACCTTTGACCAGATATGTGCTAAAACTGAGCTAGTTTATTTGCCTGAGGCGTTGCTGCATTGAGCTGTAGTGCAGCAGTACATGGTGCACAGTATTAAACATGATTCTGGGAGAGATGGTTTATAAGATGCCTCATATGACCCTCATATGATGCACAGACAGGCATGTGTGTCTCCTTTACCCTAAAATTTAGGCTTTTTTTTTATGTAAACACTAACAAACCTGGATTGATCCTTTGCATTACATACATGCTATAGCGTTACATACATGCTAAAACCTGCAAAATGTACTACTGTATGTTTTCCTGTTTCAAGTTCTCTTTCCTCAATCTGCTTTCTGTTAAGAATTTTATTTGCATGCACGCATGGACAGACACAAACATACGGGCTAACTATCTTATGGGGTTTTTGGTTTTGTGTTTTATTTTAATGAAAGGAAACTGAAGAAGCAAGTGAGAAGAAAGCATGCCATTACTTGTCTTGACGTTTCTCTTTGTGATTGAGAATATGTTCAAGCATATGATGTATGTCCTGTTATATGGACATATTCTAAGGCATCACAAGGCCAATTCACATTTTGTGCATTGTGTCAAGCATTGCATAAAGTGTAACGTCATGTACTTAGAGGCACTTCAACGAAGCATCAAATTCCATCTCGCATGCATCGCTGCCCTTCTCTTTTTGTCTGTAAACTCCATGAAAACCCATTGAAACCACAAAACCACACTTTCTTTACGCTGTGTACTTTATTTAAAATCATGATCTACAATGATGCCATGATTGTGCAACCTGTAGTTGCATTCCTAGATATTTGCACACTATAATACTCATTCGTCAACAACATGAGAAAACAAATTAAACACAAATATACAGATTGTTCCCTGACCCACTCTCATGTCACGTTTTGTAATCACAGATGGCAGATTGCTTTGGATAAAATGAACGCTCTAGAGCAAATGAGCCATGGGATCTTTTCTTCTTGTTATTTTATGGTGCTTTACATCCGCTATTATTACCCTCTTCATTTCCGTGTCAGTGGAGTCTGGAACAGATTTCTTTATCGTGTTCTTGCACCACATTATACAATCTTTATAGTAATGTGTGTTACAAATTGGGGGACATTTTATAATTACACTATTAAAGTAATGAGCAAAAAGGTTCATGTGATAAATTAGTTTGTATGGCTTGGCTTGTGGTGGTTGCTGGGGGTTTCCAATAGTCCAGTGGCTGGACTGAGTTTTTAACCTGACCCTTGACATGACCTTTGATGACCTTTGATGAATTTGGGCTTACCATAACACACAGCATATCCTTCATGTTTCTGTATAGATCAGAATGTACACAGATCCATATTTTCCTTAGTATTATAAATTCACTCATCATCAGTATGCACTTTATCCTGGTCAGGGTCACAAAGGATCCTGAGGTTATCCTGGGCACAGGCAGGAATACACCCTGAGTGAGAAACCAGTGCATTATAAGACATCAAGGATTCACACAGGATTATGGGAAATTTTGAGCTGCCAGTCTAACCTGCTGCATGTTTGAGAGAAAAATACCTTGAGGAAACCCACACTGACAGTTACCGTGGAGATTAGGAATCAAATTTTAACCTGCATGTTGATATAAACATTATTGCTACATCACAAAGACTTGGTAATGTCCTGTAGTAATAATTTAAATTAAAACAAAACCATTAACCTGTGATGTGTAACAGAGGTTTTTAGAGGCCTTTTTTATTTTATTTTTTTTAGTTTACACCGATTTATCAGCACACCCATGTAAAACCTATTGAGCACTGATATATAGCCCTCAGATTGGTCAGTATTGCAAAAGCCAACACAGCAGAACACATTTCTATACTGTTCAGCCCAAATTAAACTGTAGCACTATTTGTTTATGCATTATTATTGTTGTTGTTGTTGTTGTTGTTGTCACATTTGCATTTTGATATGCTTGATGTATTGATATTTTCTGCATATTTAATACAATTAAATTTTTTGCCTTGTAAACTAGTTGCTTTACGGAAAATATATGTAGAATGACCGCTTCTGAATGAAGGAACTTAGCCATTTTCTTTGAGTTTACCTTTTTAAACAATTCCTAGACCATTTAAAGCCAGATCATGTTGTACAAGGCATAAATCTCCAGTGTCTCCCTGAAAACTACAAATCTGTCTGTTGCTACTCATGATGAGCTGAGGGAGTGTTATGTAATGCTTCCTTTGCCCTTCAGAGCACAGAGAGTTCAACAGTTGATGTTATATCAGACAGCAACCTGATGTACTGTTTTACATCCATCCAGTTCTGCTTATCCATCAGAGGTGTGGAGAGGGAGGCAGTGCCAAGATGAGTGCTTTCCACTGCACTCTTTATGTTTGGAAAAAGTAGTGCATTTATATCTGTTAGCTTATTTAAATGTTGGCATGAATACGTTATATTTAGACAGTAGCAAAATTTAAGCTTGTAAAAATGTTATTTACATGATTTTGTGTTATTTACAAGAGTGCCTCTCAAAGACACTGAGGTACTATATTATAGAGTTGGTGAAATGTCTGTACATATTGCCAGGTTGGTGTTGTATTGCAGCTGTATCTAGCTTCCAGAGCCAGAGGCGCTTGTTTTATGCATTTTTGCATTTTGTTTAACATCATTTGTTAAAACTTCAGTTTTAGTCTCATCTGATTGCTTTCTGATATTTTAAGGGTTTTTTTCCAAGTCCTCATCTGTACCATCGGTCCTGCCACTTAGGTTCTGGGTCTAATCTATGTAAATAATGATTACAACTACTCTAAATTCTGCTGCCTCATCAGGATTTAATGACCACAGGCTTCTTTCACAATCGCACATCAATATGCCGTTCAGTTGTACTGTGTGCACAGTTCTGACCGTACACTTAGGCTTTTGTTGTGGACTCACGAGGCTTTCCTGTAAGAGGAACTGTGTGTAATTGCGCCAGTTGTTATGTGCTGATCAGGAATGTGGCAGTGGTTTCTCTTCCACAAAACATTACTGAGTTTCATGAATGTAGCTGAAGTGGATTTGGTTCCTTCTTCATGTATTATAAAATGAAGAAAATTTATAGAGCTCTTGTTTGTGCACATGCAGTGACCTGCAAAAGTTGTAAGCCTGACTACCAATACCTATTGTTCATTGTTACAAATTATATTTTTTGCCATCCAACAACTGACTTGGAGTCCTTTTCTTGCATGGTTTAACAAGGCATTATTAGTTTTGATTAGAAGTTTCATTGCATTTCATTACTTTTTAGCACTAGCTTTAGTTTTTAATTGTTTGCATCCCTGCTCTTATCTTTGTGCCACTCTCTTCCTGTCTCTCTCACTCTAGGTCATGGTGATTGTCACTGTGGGGAATGTACATGTCATGCTGGCTACATTGGCGACAACTGCAACTGCTCAGTAGAAACAACTGGGTGTGTCTCTGAAGATGGCAAAATGTGTAGCGGACGGGGCAGCTGTGTGTGCGGCCGCTGCCAGTGCACAGAGCCGGGGGCATTTGGGGACTTGTGTGAGAAATGCCCCACCTGCGGTGACGCCTGTGCTGCAAAGAGGTATGTCATAGAGCTAGTGTTCAGTCACATGTTCAAACTAATATTATTGGACACTCCTTCATGCATAACATTTGAAATTCCTCTACTAACTGGGCACTTTTCTTTGCCTTCCTCACATCCTGCTCACTGTGCATTTGCGCAGTGTGTTCGTGCTTCCTCGTACCTGCATTTTTAAATGTTCCAGAATTTTGAATCCTGTTTGTACTTATTGACATTTTTTATCAACTGCCTAATTGGGCAGGGCAGTAACCATCTGTTTGGTGTTAAAATGACATTACATGTGAGCTACGTCATATTTTGCAACAGCAGAAGAAGAACAGAATTTCTGGACACTCGCATCATTTTTGAAGGATGACCATTTGTTTGTGCAGTTGCAAGAAAAGGTTTGCGAACCATTTGGAATTAACAGGGTTTTTGCATTAATTACTGGTCTGATCCTCATCTGAGTCACAATTACAGGCGAACACAATTTGACTAAACTAATAATGCACACACAATAGTAATTTTCAATTCTTTATCAAGCATAAGGAGTAATCATTCACAGTGCAGACTGTAAAAAGTTCATGCTGACAACTTCTCCAAAAGCTAGTTGGGGTGATTCACTCACTCAAATAAATAAAGACAGACCAAGTCTTGTTACTGACAAATGTATTCTAATGAACATTTGATTAGTGTGAACCCTGCCTTGATCCCATCAACTTTCATAGGACCTGCACAAAGCTGGAAAGGGCTACAAAAAGCATTTTTAAACACCTAGGTGTTCATCAATCCACGATGAGGCAAATTCTCTACAAAATGGAAAAACTAAATTAGGCCTGTTGCTACTCTCCCTAGGAGTGGGTGTCCTGCAAAGGTCACACCAAGAGTACACTGGGCAATTCTGAAAGACATGAAAAATAATCCAAGGGTGACCGCTAAAGACCTTCACAAAACTCTACAAAGGGTGGAAGTCTTTGTTCATGTGTCATCTATCAGAAAAACATGGAACAAGAATGGTATTAATGGAAGGACACCGTGAAGGAAACCACTGTTTATCAAAAACAAACAAAGTTTCCAAAAATCACTGGACGTAGGAAAAGTTGAACTATTCCTAGTAGATTGTTTGGCAAAAATGCATAATGCTTTGTTTGAAGGAAAATGGTACCTGCACACCAACACCAAACCTCATCCCAGCTCTGAAACACGGTGCAAAAAGCCTCACAGTTTGGAGCCGCTTTGCTGCCTCAGGGCCTGGACACCTTGCAGTCATTTAGGTAACAATGAATTCAATACTGCATTAAGACATGTTACAGGAGAATATCGGAACAATGACCTCAAGCTTAAGAGAGGTTGAGTGATGCATCAAGACACCAACCCCCATCAAGCACACAAAGTAAATCAACTACTGAGTTTTGAAAAAGAAGAAAATTTGTGTTTTGGAATGACCAAATCAGAGTCCTGACGTTACCCTAGTTGAGATGCTGACATGACCTAAAGAGAGCTGTTCAATCAAACAACCCAAAAATATTCATGAACTGAAACCATTTCATTGCAAGGAATGGTTTATTTTACCAGTCTTATTAATAACTACAGAAAACCTTTGGTAAAAGTTATTACTGAATTGTTACTTTTTTCACTCTGCACTGTGAACGATTATTCAGTATGCTCAATAAAGACTTGAAAAGTACCACTGTTTGTGTGTTATTGGTTTAGTCTGACTGTGTTTGTCTACAGTTGTGACCTATATTAAGATCAGACCACTGTTTATAAATAACCATTGTTAAAAACTGTGGTAACTTTATGGGGGTCACAAACTTTTTCTTGCAACTGTATATTTTAAATGTTCTTCAAGGGTGTCAATAATTTTTCACATGTGCTTTTGAGAGAAAATGCTATTTTATTAAAAAGTACTTTTAGTGATTTTTGCTTATTGTCTTCAGGGTTTCAGTGCATTATTATAGGATTTACTGGAGCCGCTCAGTAGTTAGCACTTAGTTTGTATACTTTATTTTATGCTCCGCATGATTTCTAAAAGAACTGAAAGGTGTTGTAACTTCTCTTGATCACCGCATGTTACCAAGAGCATTGTGTACACAGATGTCATTCCTTAGATGGCCTTTTGCTCCTTGAAGCATTTTCCTTCACAGGACCTTCTTATGGCCAGATGTGGTCCTTTGAGGGAATCTTCATATCTCCCTATGCATGAATAGATATATGGCCTGGATTAGTGTTATTGAACTGGTTTTAAAACTCGTACTCCTCATACCAGCTTTGTAGTGAGTACTAGTTAGTGGATGATGATTAACATTTTTCTGCAGGGAATGCATCGAGTGCACTCTCTTCAACACAGGGAAGTATGCAGACAACCACACCTGCCAGCGCATGTGCAAGGATGAGATCATGGTCATGGATACTCTCAGTGAGTATATACACGTGGAACAAATAGTTGTTTCAGGACTCGCTGTGATTTTACAATACGTAATAATGGTGTTTAAGGAAGTTTAATTATTCCTTCAAAATTCCAGCCTCAAATGACTACCCTGAACAGGATATCCGAGTCTGTGAATGAGTGGGTGAACCCTGCTTAGCGCAGATCATATTATGAAGCCCTTACATGTGTGAAGGTCCCTGGAAAACCTTTCAGCTGGCCAAATGTTGACATTTTCTACTATATATAGTTCTGAAGACTACAGACTTTTCCCGAACTGATATATGTTTAGCATTTGCATGTATAGGAGCCACAAGTAAAGTTATCATATTATAAAATCTGGTTACCACCCAAAAGTGAGAAAGGAGACAATTCCATTCCATAACACTTTTACAGCAGGGCTCTGACTGACCGACAACCTGAATTGATTAGGCTTATGTCCATTTTACTACTACATGTATCTGTTCAGGAACTGGATCAAAGCATGACATTTACTGTGTGAGGAAATGTGCGTTTAGCAAGCAAGCTTTTAGATGTCTTTGTGCAGACTGACTCCATTGTTAAACTGCCTTTTTAACGAATATCATCTTTGCAAAACAACAGCTTAGGTAAGTTTAAAATGTAAATTTTAAAAAAAAATCTACATTGTTTTGGCGAAATGTGTATATATATTTATCAGAGTTTGTTATATGTAGTAAAACCTAATTTTGGCCAAAGCCTGATTTTTGGCAGAATTCAGCCACAGCAACCTGTGATGGTTTTCCAAGGCTGCTACCCTTCTAAGCTCAAACTTCCCTACCCCCAAAGAAGATTTGATAATTGTACAGTTTATTTCTTACCAGAAATGGGCAAGTGAAATATATAGTATTGATATTATGATAAATTACACTATAATTTTTTTTTTTTTTGTGATATTGCAGGTGTTATTATTTTATTAATTAATTTATTTATTTCTTTTTAAAAACAATTAAAAACCATGATTGGAAGCAACCAATTTGGTGTTCAAAACCTTAAAATTTTTTAATTATTATTATTTATTATTAGAATTTATTTATACTTTTCAGTTTGTAGACAAAAAGTTTTCTTTTTTCCTTTTTCTTTAAATCGCAATGCTGCTGTTTTGCTGGTGGTTGTTTGGCTAACCTGTATTTTGTGATGCAGCATATGGCAAAAAATACACCATGAACATCCCATTATAAAACTACAGACTTTAATATGGAGTTGGTCCCCTTCTTTACTGTGTTAACAGAATATACTCTTTTGAGAAGGCTTTTTACTAGACTTTGGACCATGGCTGTTGGGTTTTGTGCTTATTCAGCACTAAGAGCACAAGAGGTTTGGTACCGTGTCTGGCATTAAGGCCTGGCATGAAGTTCTTCCACACCAATCTTGGCAATCTATCTCTTAGTGGACCCCATTTTGTGAACAGTGCCATTGTCATGCTGGAACAGGACTGGGCCCCTTCGTTTCAGTGACTGGAAATCTTAATGCTACAGCATACATGCAGAGAAATTCTGGACGGTTGTATGCTTCCAACTTTGTGGCAACAGTTTGAGGAAATTCTTTCTTTGGCTATCAAAGTAGTAATGCTTTAAGTCATTTGTCTGGTGATGTTTTCAGGAAACACCCCAGTGTGGGAACTGGCCAAAACTAAGGAGTGTCCAGAGCCACCAAGTGCACCAATTCACCACATGTCACTTTGAATTAAAGCCAACCTGCTGTCAGAGCAGCAACACAGAAAACACAGCTGTAGAGAACCCAGCTCAGCATTCATCAAGGCCCAGTCACACTATAATTAGAACAAGAAGATAAGGTTCTCTTACATAAGGATCCACTCCTATGATTTTTAATATTTAATTCTGATGCACAATTTCAAAAGGGTCAATTGAAACACCGTTTATACACCACTACACTTCACTCACTGATTGTCATTGATTTGCTATCAATGCCCTCAGCAGCAGGTTCTCAGCCATTTTCATCAAGCTTCGTAGTAGTGGTTATATGTGACCCATCATATCAAATTAGATATTAAGTCACATTTTGGGTGATTTGAGTTATGCATGTCAGATTCCTGGTTCAATAAGCTCCATTTTGATTTTGATTCCAAGTTTATTACTGTATCATGTCCATATGTCACTGTAGCAACAGTGCAAGTTTGTTTACGAGGAGGGCTGCAGAAAAGTCAACGGGAATCTTATTTATAGAATATTTAAATGGGAATTCCATGGCATAATAAGAAAGAGGGAATCCTAGGTTTCTAGGGGAAACCGCTACCCCTAAAAAAAATAACTAGGCTAGCAGCACAGTTTTATAGCAAAAAAATGCATGTTTTTCTGTCAAAGTTTCTGTCCAGCCTGGATAGTGTTCATTAAAGTGCTTTAAAAAAGTGTTAGGAAGGATCGAGAAGATACGTTTTTTTTTGTTTTTTTTTTGTCAAAATTGAAGATATGAAAGATTTCACTTACCGTGCCTTATTGGCCATAGCGTCAAACTAACTTGTGCAACTTAATACCTGACTTGTTATGATGGGTCACACATGTACTCCATTGTTCCCTGAACTATAGTGTGCCAGTGTGTTACAGTGGATATAAAAAGTCTACACACCCCTGTTAAAAAGTTAAACCATCTTGAGGCGGCACTGTGGTGTGGTGGTTAGCACTGTCGCCTCACAGCAAGAAGGTCCTGGGTTTGATCCCCAGGTCACCCAGGGTGCCTTT
>JAQMYM010005358.1:0-10653 GCA_030014255.1 Parauchenoglanis ngamensis
TGGCCTCCGCGTGCAGCGTTTAAACACCAAAAATTAAAAAGAGAAAAACCACGTTCTCCAAAGAGAAAGAAGAAAAAAGAAAACATAGCAGAAGGAAAAAAGTAAAAAACTTCAAGAAATAAAATAATAGCGCAGAAGTACTCAGTATGTAAACTGTATTCAGTTTTTTCTTAAGAATTTATAATTTGCTTTGAAAAAGTGCACGTTCCTGCGCTTCCCAAGGCAAAGTAAGTTCTATAATATCGATATTGTGACCAATAATATCACAGTACACTTTTCTGAGATACCATGAATATTGAGATGTTTTTATCATTTTTATTTGATAATTAAAAACTATAAGCAAATGATTTTTACTGTTTTCTTTTTAATGCTAAATATATTTGTAAACAATGTTACAAAAGAAATGGGGCGGCATGGTGGTGCAGTGTTTAGCACTGTTAGCTCTGTCACCTCACAGCCAGAAGGTCACGGGTTCGATCCCCCGGATCACTCAGGGTGCCCTTCTGTGTGGAGTTTGCATGTTCTCCCCATGCATGTGTGGGTTTCCTCCAACAGCCTTCAGTTTCCTCCCACGGTCCAAAAACATGTGAATTAGGTTAATTACTCTAAATTGCCCATAGGCGTGATGGTGAGTGTGAATGTTCCAGCTATGGGGCACAGTTAGTGTTTCGTGGTTCCGGTCCAAAGCCCGGATGAATTTGGAGGGTTTCCGTCAGGAAGGGCATCCAGCCAAGCCAAATCCAAATCGATGATGCGGATGACAGACGATCCGCTGTGGCGACCCCGAACGGGGAATAAGCCGAAAGAAGAATGTTACAAAAGAATAAATATATAATATTTTTATAGATATTAAATATTATGATATGATATAGTTTCATCACACTGCACACCCCTGAGCCAGAGGAAACTGTTTTTGTTTATGTATCAGAATAAGAAGCGAAAGCAAATTCTTGAAGCTGGAAAAGACAAGAAGGCCAAACGAGCAGGAAGTGCATCTGACGGTGGCCTGAGGCAGCTCTCACTCAGCCGGTTCTTCACCACCTCAAAACCAACAAGCAGCTGAAGCTTACACTCTGACTAACAATTCGATTCAGATCTCACAAACTGACTCATGATTTGATTTGGATCTCACAACATTTAAAGGGAATCAATGGAAAAGCTGTCCCACACCAATTTACTTTATATATCTGTTTCATTCTTGCTCATTTTGCTGATCAATAATTTGCTGTTGAGACCATTAAAAGCTTAATGTTTTGCAATATTGGGTTTGCCTCATTTTTTTTTGCCCAGGAGTGTGTGTGGTGGTAACAGCATGACACCTGCTGCTAACTGTGCACGTCAACAGGTCTCTGGTTCTGTTCTAATATACATTTTATGGTTGAAACCATGGTTTCCTCCAGTTTTGCTGAATCTGCGCCCATGATTTCTGATCTTGGCTGACAGGAATGGAACCTGATGTGGTCTCCTGCTGTTTTAGCCCATCCATCACAAGGTTCGATGTGTTCTGCATTCTGACATGCTTTGCTGCTCACCACAGTTGTAAAGATTGCTTATTTGAGAATACTCCAGACCTCCTGGCAGCTCAAACTAGTCTGGTCATTCTCCTCTGATGTCTTTTTATGAATGTAAATACAGACAGTTGATCACAAGATGTAAACTATTGGTAACACTCAAGAAAAGAAAGGCCAGATTAGACATTGCCAGAAAGCCTGCCTAGTTCTAGAACAAAAGACTGGATAGATGAAACCAAGATTAACTCGTAACAGAATGATAGGAAGAGCAGAGTATGGAGAAGGAAAGGAAAGGCTCATGATCTAAAGATCACATCTGCCAATCATGGTGGAAATTGCCATGTGTGGCTGCCAGTGGAATTGGGTCACTGGTGTTTTTTGATGATGTGACTGCTGATGGAAGTAGCAGGATAAGTTCTGTACTGTATAGAGCGGTACTTTCTGTTTAAGTTCAGTCAATTGCTGCCAAACTGATAGGAAGGTGCTTCACAGTACAGGTGAATAATGGCTCAAAACATACTGTCAAAGCAACCCAAGAGCTTCTTTAGGCAAAGAAATTAAATGTTCCCAAGTGGCTGAGTCAGGCAACCCAACTGAGCATGCTTTTCACTTACTGAGGACAAAGCTAAATTTTTTCAGTTTTTCATTTTTATTAAAAATTATTTCATGACATAGAAAAGTACCAAATGGTCAATTCTACGTCAGCATTGATCTTGCATGGTCAGGGTGATTTTAACCAGTAGATGGTCTCTTGAGCCATTTTTAACACATAAAATGAATTTTAAGAAAGTGATAATTTTGTCAGTATTAACACCAGCGTTGATGTGCTTCATACTTCATAACGATACAGTCATACTTAGTTGATAGTTCAAAAAACACACTTAAGTGTGCAGTAGCTCTCCTCTGTAAGATAACATCTGTGCTTGTGTCTCTGAACTTCTTCCATGCTATCTTTCAATCTTTATTTTTGTGCACTCTCATTATAAACGTGTGCTATCTTTACTTTTCCAAGAGATTCTTTGTATTTCACAGATTTTTCGACTATGTCGACTATGTCCAAAAGTAGGGTGTTACCTCTGCAGCTCTTTGGGAAAGGGCACATCAGATCTACGCAAAGCATCACTCCTGGCTCACTCACTGTTGTTGACTGCAAGAAACATGCTGGAGGGGTATTGTCTGGTTTGTAGCGCTGGCATACCTGGCAGATTGTTATGTACCAGCTATCAGGTCTTACAGTTGGCTACCATGCCACCCCCAATACTCACAGCAGGGTCTGGAGTCTCCCCACCTGTCCTCCTAACAGATTGTTATGGTAGTGATGTAACATGGGTAGAATCATTGCCTCCAAAACAACCAGCTGGAATGTCCCTGGTTCCCTTTGGACACCTGCCAGTAGATGACTCCATTTCGCTCGACAAACCAAATCCTATGTGAATCACCTCCTCACTGTACCTTTAGCTCCCTCTGTATGTCCTGGAGGTATGAGTCCATGAGCTGGGCTGCATGTATTTCAGGTAGGGACATAGGGAGGTTGAAGAATGATGTCTTGATAGGTGAAGCACAGGTGCATCGAGGGTTAGTGTGTGGGATAATGCATATGGCACAAGATTAAGACAGCCTTTCTTGTATGTGATCCAGAGGGTCCAGCAAATGAGCTGTGAGGTCTTGAGTTGGTTGGACACCCAAGTGAGGGCGGCATGGCCTGTGAATACCTCAAACGCTACTCCCTCCAAATAGTGGTGCCACCACTCAACTGCCCAAACTACTGCAAGGTGCTCTTTCTCAGATACTGAGTAGTTCCTCTGAGTGAGATGCATATGCAATAGGTGCTTCTTCCCCTTGGATCTGGGATAAGAAGTCCCCCAGCCCCACCTTACTAATGTCAGTCTGGAGATGGAACAGCTTTGTCATGTCCCAGGATGGGAGATTGCACCATATTTTATTTTAGCTGAGCAAAACTTCTCCGGCAGCCGTCCATCCAGACCCACGCCAACTCTTTCTTGAGTAAGGCATGAAGGGGAGCAGCGATGTTTGCAAAACAGGTGACCCATTTTGTGGTACCATCCGACAATTCCTAGGAAATGTTGCAGTTCCATTACATTTCGAGGGCTCAGGTACTCGATGGCCCTAGTTGTCTCGGGATCTGCTGTAATAAACTTTCCAGACATTATCCATGGCAATTTGACAGTACCCCAATTGTAGGTCTAATGTTGTGAAGATGGATGCCCCTTGGAAGGATTCCAAGATCTTGTGAATGACAGGAATGGGATAAGCGTTGAATACCATCTTATTCATCTGATTGAAGTCCACACAAAACCGAGTCAATCCATCAGGCTTTGGAACCAACACCACTGGAGATGCCCATGCTGATGTCAATGTTTCCATCACTCCATCTTCTGAATGTGCTGTGCAATTTGAACTTTCTTTTGAGGTGAATCTCTGTAGGGTCGACTGCGTAATGGCCTGCCATCAATTAAGATGTTATGCTTTGTGAGGGATGTGTACCCTGGTGTCTTTGCCTTCAAAGATGGAAATTCCTCCAGAAGCTGCAGCACCTTCTGTATTCCTGGTACATCCTTAGGGAGTTCCTGCTCCTCACATATTGCTGACAGCTCTGGTTTACATGCTATGGTATGCCAACGTTCGATTAGGCAGAGACTCTGGGTGCAACCAGCCTCTACACCTTCCAGTATCTCCATTGGAATGATGAGTGTGACAGATGCCAACTCCTCTTCACAGCTTCCATCCCCGGAGACCTGGTGCCTAATCTGGATGGGGCGATTAAAAGTGTGAACCCGGTACTGCCAATGGTGCCAATTGCCCTACTGAAGGCAGTCTTCAGCTTCGACGCAAGAGCGAGGGGAACCTGTCAGTATCCCTTAGTCAGGTCTAAGGTGGAGATAAACCAGGCTCTTCCTAGCCTCTCAATTAGTTCATCCATCCGAGGCATGGGGTATCTGTCCTCACTGACTTTGTGGAAGTTGTTATAGATCAACAGGGTCCCATCGGGCTTGGGCACCACCACAAGGAGGCTGGACCAAGGGCTGGTCAACTCCTCGGTAACCCCATACTTAACCATCTGGGCAACTTCTGCCTCAATAGCTCGACGACGGGCCTCAGGGACAACTACACTAATTGACAACTACACCTGGAGGGGTCTGAATGTGGTGTTGGCTGAGGTGGGTCTGTCCAGGGTCTTTTGAGAACACCTAGAGGAATCGACTCTCCAGTTCTCTTAGCTCTTGCCATTGTGCTGGGGTGAGATCCTCTCCGAGGGGCACCTGTTTGGGGGGAGATGTACCAGGAGAGAGAGAGTAAAGCACTGAGGGCACTGTGCGAGACTTGCAGGCTACCCGGAGCTGGAGGTGGGCACAACTGAGGGTGGTCTTATGTGTCTCATTGGCCAGGGCAAAGTAATGGTATGGCTTAGTGAGGGGATAAGCAAACATCACAAAAGAATAAAGGTCTAATCTCATGTTAAGGTTGATGTATCTGGCTAGAAGACTGATGTTAGGCACCACCTTGATGATTATTTTATCCCACAGCAATTTGGCAATGCTAAAATTTATTTATTTATTAAAGAAAAACATGTCATGTTTTATCCATTTATAATTAATAGAGTTTATTTTTACAGTATACTTACAAATTATGCTGTGGAATGTCCATGAAACAATTTACTTTCTGCTTCCTCTTACAATATACAGGTTTTGCACATTTGCACTTATGGTTGAAATTAATTAATTCATTGATTTATTTTGATTGACATCCTAAATATGCTATCAGATACGTTATTCTGAATCACAAGTACCTATATATTAATATGTAGGTATGCACCGGAATGTATTAGTAAGCACACTGAAGTATTATCACTGGAATGTATGCACACTTTACATGTAATTGCACTAAAGTAGTTGAGATATTTTCACTTGAATGTATTTGTATTACACTTGGGCACAGAAATGTTCACACTGCACTGTATTACTGTAATATAACCATTCATAATTTGTATTATGCATGGTTATATTATTTTTACACATTTAAATAAATGTTAGCCTTTTATTTTTTTTAATATTCAGTGGAAAGATTCTGAAATAATGGTAGAGAATGTCTGTATTAGAAAGTAGGCCACGCCTGTGGGTTGGCCTATAACACCTGCTGGATGTTTGCCACCAATAAAGTTGGACCAATGAGGTTTGATGGAGGATGGAGTCAGATATAGGAGGAGAATAGTAAATATTGGTGGTGGCAGCCAGGGGGTGTGAATTTTAAAAAGGGGTTTGTCATCAGAATGTTATAAAAAGGGCAGTTTAGAATCATTGTGTGGGCTTATGGGCTTTTGGGAGGGCATATGTTTGCTGTAGGTCTCACTTTGTTACTCCGGACTAATAAAGTTCATTTTTTCCGCAACTTCAACCTTCTTGTCTCCGCCTGAGTGATTACGAGGTCTATTCTCCACGACACACTCACTTTTCAGAAAACATTACAACAGTCATGACCGTTGATACTGGAGACCCCTTACATAAATGTTAAATAAATTCACTTGCTGTGAGTATTTGACATGAAATAACTATTTTAATATATAATGCTATAGGTTATTATTATTATTACCTGATGTTTACTGTTCAAAAGTCCAGGAGCTAAGACAAAGAAAGCTTTATCACCCTTAGTCTTTAGTCTCAACTCAACAGTAAGTAAGCCTTGGTTAAAAGATCACAGAAGTCTCACTGTTTGATAGGGAGATAATAGTTCAGATATGTACTTTGGCACCAAACCATGTAAAGCTTTAAAAGTGATCAATAAAATAAAAAAAAAAATTCTGAATTTAACTGGTAGCCAGTGAAGTGATGCCAAAATTGGAGTAATATGCTCACGAACCCTTGATCTTGTAAGTAGTCTGGCTGCCACAAGCAACTGGAGAACTATTCAGTGATGCAGATAAGGCATGGCAATAAGCTAAGTGTGATGAAATAAAAGCATGAATAGCTTGTTCTGCATCCTTTGAGGAAAGAGAAGCTCTAATTTTTGCAATATGTCTCAGTTGATAAAAACCGGACTGTACCGGTTTATTAACGTCTTGAACCAGGTTTGTTCTGTCACCAGTCACAATTTTTAATCATAGATGAATAAGTGTTGTTAAGGTTTGTGTATTTCTCGCCATCCTCCAGCTCTCCCATTGTGCATTCAGATGATTTTTTGTGTAAAAGAGAAATGTTTAAATAGCATATCCCTTCTTCTTGAGAGAGTGTTCCATGCTTTAGAATGGTAACTTGAGACTGATCTTTTTCTTGAGCTAATGCATTTGTTAGAGTCTGTTAGACCTATACACTTTTTTTTTTGCAACACCAACACCATCACCGCACTCTAATCAAAGAAGGCCAAGTCATGAAGTACATTAAACCATGTGTGCGGATATGGAATCTCCATCAACGCCACCTGCCACGGGCCTTCTAAGTTGATATGCTGGACTAAATTCATGTGAAAGTTTGAACTTGTATTATTTGTAAAAACATCATGGCTGGCGTTTGAGGGTAGAGTCATAAAATCCATTACTGGATGAATGATCCAGGATGTAATGATGTTGGCGATAACGAGTATACAGTATATATTTCAGTAATCTCTTTGACTCTGGAAAGGCTCTGGGACTGCGATTGGATCAGGGGCAGGCTCTGTGACTGCGAATCAGCTCTAAAACTGTGGACACTGGAACCTTAGCAGGCTTTGTGACCATTACTGGAACATGAACTGGAACTGTCTCTGTGGCTTGGATTGTTCCTGTGGCCTTTTAACATGAACAGTCACTGTGGACTTAACTGAAACTATTCTTTGGCTTGAACAGGAGTGGGCTCTGGCCCTGTGCTTTGGGCAGGAGTGGGCTCTGGCTCTGGCCTGGTGGCTTGGACAGGAACAGGCTCTGGTTCTGACCCAGTGGCTTGGACAAGAGTGGGCTCTGGCACTGACTCTGCGGCTGTGGCAGGGGTGGGCTCTGGCTCTGAGACTGTGGCTGGAGCGGGCCTTGTGGTTGTGACAGATGTAGACTTGGACTCAAGCATGGACTTGGGCCTGGACTCAGGTGTGGACTTGGACTTGAATTCAGGTGTGGACTTGGACTTGGACCTGGACTCAGGCACAGACTTGGACTCTGGCAAGGACTCGGACTCTGGCATGGACTTGGACTCAGACTCTTAATCCCTGAAGACTCGTGGAGGAGTGACGACATAATCCTTGAAGCCTGGAGCATGCTCTAGGGCGAAGCCCTCCCTTTTGGCTTGGACTCAGGCATGGATTTGGACCTGGACTCTGCCACAGACTTGGACTTGGACTCAGGTGTGGACTTGGACCTGCACTCAGGCATGAACTTGGACTTGGACTCAGATTCATAATCCTCAAAGCCAGGAGCATTCTCTAGGGTGAAGCCCTCCCTTTGTTCTCTGAAGAGGACTCTGGAGCAGTTGCCTACTTTTTGGTCATTGGAGGAGACTCTGGAGTGCAGGCCACCTTCTCAGCCTGCCATGAAGACTCTGGGGTGCAGGCTGCCTTCCTGAAGGCTCTGTAGAACAAGGTGAGTATTTCCCCAAAGTCCTTAGGATTCTGTAGACTTGGGTGCTCTATGCTGATAGCCTATGCTGATAGCCTCTGTAGCTCTAGCCCACTGTAGTGCTGGCCCTGTGAGCCAGCGAACCATGCACCTCACCCATATGTTTTCAGCAGGTTTTGACTCCAACAATTCCTCAAAAAATAAGTGGAACTGGAGCAGGAAGCTATTGGGGGGAAATTCCAAACTGTCAAAAGGCGCTGGAGTGTCAAACCCTACTTGTTGCAAAAAAAATGAAGGCATTGTGTGTATGTGGCCTATCATCCCATACTCCTGCTGTGACCCAGTAATGGCGAAGCACATGCAAAGGTTAGGAGACGGCATTGAAAAACAATAGTGTTTATTAAACACACTATGGCAGAAGTACAAAGACAGTAGGCAAAGGAGTAACCCAAAACAACAGAAACAAGATCGGGCGATCGTCAAACAGAGCAATGTAGGGAAGGCAAAAAGACAATATCCAAACAGGGAAAAAAAAGAGTCCAAAAAAATCAGAATAGCGCAAACAGAATACAAAGGCTTGGCCTGCTCCCAAAGTGCGCTGCTCTTGCAGCGAGGGGCAGATCATGACAAGTAATAAAAAAAAATGTTACTAAATAATTTAAGTTCTAAGCTCAGCAATAGGTTCAAACCAAGGATATAAAAAATCACTTTGTACACAAAATCTTCTACCATGACAGGGAGCTTCTAGTCAACCTGATATCTGATACTGATATGTGGACAACACTTTCACCAAGCTGCATTGAGCCAGGATCAATAGCTTCACAACGCTGTGACCCGAAACATCAAGCGAACAGGAAAAAGATGTAAGATGTAAGAAACTGTTCTTAGACACCTTTGTTCATGTGAAGCCTCACAGGGGCACGTGAGATGATACATGAAATGATAGCAATGCAGCGCCATGCCTTAAATATCAAGCTTAGTGTAAGGGAACCTTAACTGTTATTGAACTGACAATGATGAACACACTCCACCAAATTGAATGCTTGTACAATCTACACAACTTTTTGATTGAACAACCTCCAAAGTACATTGTCAAGAGAATGACTGTTGGAATGATTGTTGGAGGCCATAATGCTGAAAAGCCCAGAAAATATAGAGGTTTAAAGAGAGATGAATTCACATCACACAAGCAAGATAGCAAGGTAGATTACACATAATTCTATTTATGTAAATAATGAATTAACTGTACATATTGCCTTGGTAGAGATGCTATCAAGTAATTCCCATGAATGTGTCACTGATATGGGTGGCACAGTGATGTAGTGGTTAGCACAGTAAGAAGATCCCCGAGTTGACCAGGGTGCCTTTCTGTGCAGGGTTTGCATGTCCTCCCTGTGCTTGTGTGTGGTTTACTCCAGTTTCCTCCCACAGCCATTTGGATTTGGTTGATTGGCTACTCTAAATTGCCCATAAGTGTGAATGGTTGTTCATCCCTGTGTTAGCCCTGTGATGGATAGGTGACCTGTCTGGGGGTTCCCAGCCTCTCAACTGAAGTCAGCTGTGATGGGCTCAGACCTGACCCCTGACCTGCAATGAATAAAGTGGTGTAAAAAATGTGAATGTCACAAACATATTTTGATGAAAGAAAACAAATTCCAATCAGATGTTGATATTCAATAATACTTTTTTTAGGTTCAGTTTTTTTTTATCTTTTGTAAATGCATTTGTGTCAAAATGGTGATTATAGTATGTATGAATAGTTCATAATAAATTCATTTACTTCTCTTAATGAACTCCTCCAGATTGATAGCCTAATTTCAGTTCTCTTGTATTTCAGTTTTGTTATTCTTACAAATAAAAATGAAGTTATACCTACAATGGTCATGTAAGTACTGGTTGCATAAATATCTACAAAGGAATGAGTTAAATAGTAATTCAGCTTCACCAGCAACACCATGCTGGTAGACCAGCATCATTAACCAGACCATGCTGGTGGACCAGCATAATAAATGAGACCTTACCGGTGATACCTTTGTTGGTTTCACGAGTGCTGGTGGAGCAGCTCAATGTGCAGGTACAGCAGCACAGCTATGCTGGTCCACCAGTTAAACCAGCACCAAACCAGCTCTAACCAGCATAGACCAGCATGGAAATCACGATGTTTGACCCAGTGTGTCTATTCTAGTGTATTATGGGATTTCTAAGGGTACAATAGTGTACATTAGGTAGCTCTGAACTTGCCATACACCATCCATTCCAGTTGGTGGCGGTAATGCAGTGTGTTTTACACTGAAGGAAAAGAAGCAGAAAACCCTCAAGCACAGTACATCCTCACACAGTTTCTGAAAAAACTGTTGAAAGAAAAAACAAAAAACAAAACAACTATTACCTAAACCCAAATGTCTGTTGGGTAGCTGTTGCCTGAGCAAGATGCAATACATTAAAAAAAAATCTAATGAATAGGATCTAACGTACTTTTCTTAAAATTTTAAATTACATACAGGTCCTTCTCAATAAATTAGCATATTGCGATAAAGTTCATTATTTTCTGTAATGTACTGATAAACATTAGACTTTCATATATTTTAGATTCATTACACACAACTG
>JAQMYM010005359.1:0-10653 GCA_030014255.1 Parauchenoglanis ngamensis
CAGGCAATTAATTAATAATGGCTACCAAGCATACATTAGAAGGTAATAACTAGTTTTAATGATGGCTACACTAGATACTTTAGTTAGGCAAACTTAGGGTGTTAGGAACATATTGGTGGGAGTCAGACAGGAGCGAGGTCAAGCAATGTCAACTTGTTGCTAAATTTGTTACTGACTTTCTGTATGTAACAGTTAAGTTGTGGCAGTGTTGGTGGTACGCTCTGCAGACCACCTCGGCTTTTATTGTGTCGATAAAAGCCTAATTCTTCTGCACTCCTTGGGTACATAAGCTGTTTATTTAAGAGTTTCCATGATAGTGATTGATTTGCATCCAAGTATTAAAAATGATGCTTAGATTTATTTGTTAGTTTGTTCAGTTACCTTTCAGCATGTGAAAATGGAGGTACTGTGAAAAAATGCCTGTAAATCCTAAACGACTAATGCAATATTTTTGTTAAACGACTTGAATTAATGCTGAAATCTACACTTCAATCACATCCTGATGGCTTCTTTCAAATCTGTAGTGGTAATGAACAGAGGGAAAATCACAAATTTTATCACTGTTCCGATACTTTTGGAGTGGATTGTGTATGAAATATTGACAAACAGGACATATTTGTTCAGTTAGTTGTATCTTATACTAGAAACACCTTAATTTTAATATTTCTGCATCATCATAAATATTTCAGATCAGGTGAGAAGTGCAACAGTTGTGCAGACAGTGTCTGGTGATGCATCACCTGGTGGCATGTTGTCCAGTTCATACCATCAGAGTTCCTCCTCTACTTCAATCTCCCCTAGTCGAACCAGCACATGCAGCACATCTAGCACATCTTGATAGCCTGACAATTTCAAAGTACCATGGAGCAAAATTCCCCAAGGTATCAAAACAGCAATAGCCACAGAGCAATGCCCAAATTCTAGAGATCATCGACAGATGGTTAGAATCATAGTTGACAAAATGAGACTTGCTCAGGTTAATCCCACAAAATCAGATTGCTATTTCAATCTATTGCAAAGATGATAGTCAAACAATACCTGAGGAGTTTTGCATACATCCTGAAGGATGGTACCAAACTTGGAAGTGGTTACGCATCCCTTGTTAATCAGTTGAAAACACTGATCCAGACACAATATTTTGGCACGATGCAGGAGAGAGAAAAGGCTATACAGTTCATTAGAAAAGAAGACTAAGAAAACTATGAGATCAGCATGACCGTGTCAGATGGCAGCCTGATTGTCCTCCAGGGGAAACTGAGGCACGCCTGGAAAAAAAACAAAAGGAAATGAGAGAACTTTTCTCTCTTGAGGGTTCAGCAGGCACAGAGAGAGGGCACCTCACCAAGCTCATGCAGACAACGTATTATCTACAATTCAAAACCATAAACTGCAATCCAGCACCATGCATAATGGAGCTAAAAATGAATTGGCCATATTACATTGAATGAACTTTATAATCATTTCAATTTACTGATGGACATCTCCATCCTTGAAAAAATGGAGACAACAGTTGAAGAAAAAGGCCCAATGGTTTTACACTTTTTTCAGAGAAATCCAACAAATGAAGAGGTGAAGTAAATCCTGTTGAGGTTTGATGCCAATGAATCTACCCTATTGGGACCTTGTGTGGTCCTACTTATAATGGCACACTTCCAAGAGAAAGTTGATGCCCTGATATTAGAGGGTGATGTAAGTGTTTATTAATTATCTTTTTCCAGTGTTAATATGAGCCAGTTAAATCTCTGAATGTCTATACTGTGTTATTAATGTTAATGTTAATGTTAATGTACATCCCACATTTCAGGCAATCACCACACCTGCAGATGTGGAGGGGTCGATGTCTTTGCCAGATTCACCGAGGCTGGTTGTTCAAGGTAGAATCAATTAAATTATATATTGTGACGCTACATAATTTTACATGAAATGTAGATCATGTTTTATTTGTTTATAGGAATAAATCTTTTTTTGATTTAATTTTGACTGACTTTTTTGACTTTTTTGTGGAAGTTTTGAAGCATTAAAGGATCTAGAATGTCTCGTGCTGGAATCCAGCATTGTTCCTCCGGGCTGCAACCCTCCCAGTCTACCAGTTATTGCAGACCCCCCTTTCTTCGATGTGCTCGCAGGATGTTACTTACAGTTTAGGCAGGTTGTCCTTCAATTTCAAAGGGAGTTGGGGGTAGGACAGGTGGAGAGTCGGAGTCAAGTGGACCTTGAATGACGGGCTTGAGCTATGAGACATGGAACAAGGGTGTGATGCGGCTGTGACGGGGGGTTTTAACCTGTAGGTGACAGGGTTGATCTGGCGGATGATTTGATACGGGCCGATGTACCGGGCATCAAGTTTCTTACATCCAGGAAGGCCCCACAGGTTTCACGTGGAGAGCCATGGTCGGGTCCCCTTGTTGATATGATGGGGTGGCGCTTCGATGGCGATCGGCATAGTGTTTATTGGTTTCGGCAGACTGTTTGAGGTGTTGGTGAGTGGTTTCCCAGACCTGTTCACTGCGCAAGAACCATTCATTGACAGCTGGTGATGTGGTAGGGTTGGCATTCCAAGGAAACAGTGGGGGTTGGAAACCTAGAACACATTGAAACGTTTGGTGGCTGACTGACGGAGAAAGTTTTGTGCATACTCAGCCCTAGGAAGAAACCTCGCCCAGTCGCCCTGATTGTGGCTACAGAAGATCCTTATAAATCACCCTATTTCTTGGTTAACCCATTCTACTTGCCTGTTGGACTGAGGACACAGCTGGAACATGAATGCACAAATCGGTTAATATCATTAATCATGTTGGACCACCAGTATTTCTCCCTTAGGAGGGCGTGGGTTTTGCAGGTGCCGAGGTGTCCCATGGCTGGTGAAGTGTGTGCCCACGTGATGAGTTTTCCCTGTAGTTGCTGAGGTACAAACGTACGTCCGGGAGGACAGTTATCTGGGGCTTCTTCTGTCTGATGCAGTGCTAGTTCCTGGTCGAAATCCCAATCTATGGCATTAACTATGCAAGTGGGAGACAAGATGGTTTCCTGTTCCACTCTACTAGCCCTGGGGAGATGTACATGTGACAGGGCATCTGCCTTAATATTTTTTGAACCAGGTATATACATGACACTTGAACGTGAAATCGGTTGAAGAAAAGTGCCCATCGAGCCTGACGAGGGTTGAGACGTTTAGGCATTCGTAAGTATTCCAGGTTTTTATGATCAGTTAGTATCATTAATGGGTAATCTGCTCCCTCCAGCCAGTTTCTCCATTCCTCTAAGGCCATTTTGATGGCGAGAAGTTCTCGATTACCCACATCGTAGTTGCGTTCTGCAGGGGTGAATTTCTTTGAAAAGAAAGCGATAGGGTTTAGTTTGTGCTTTTCGCCTGATCGTTGTGACAAGACGGCTCCAACTCCTGTTTCCGAGGCATCCACCAACATCGCTTTATGCTTGGCTTGGGTAAGAGGATATATCTGGTAGCGAGGGGGAGTGGTGCCAGGTAGCAGGTTTATAGCGCAGTCATATGGACAGTGAGGGGGAAGCCCTTTGGCTTTGAGTTTGCAGAATGAAATCTGCACATCAATGAAATCTTGGTATTCGCGAGGAATGACCACTTCAGTGTTCATTGCTGGGCTCTCGATGCTTGTGGCCACCATCATCGCTTGTGGATGCAGAAGACAATGATTATTACAGTAGTCGGACCAGGTGAAAATTTCTCTTTGTGCCCAGGTGATCCGTGGGTTGTGTTGTAGTAGCCAGGGGATGCCCAGAATTACGGGATGACTGGGGATTTCCTTAAACAGGAGGGGTGTAGTTTCCCGATGGAGGCTGCTCACCTGAAGTTGGTCAGGAATTGTGCTTTGTGCGACGAACCCCCAGCCGATGGGTCCACCATCTATGGTGTGGAGACGGACTGGGTTGTGAAGTGTTGTCAAGGGGATTTTCATGCGAAGTGCTGTGGCTCGGTCTATGAAGT
Source organism: Parauchenoglanis ngamensis (assembly GCA_030014255.1). NCBI lineage: Eukaryota > Metazoa > Chordata > Actinopteri > Siluriformes > Auchenoglanididae > Parauchenoglanis > Parauchenoglanis ngamensis. The sequence goes on from JAQMYM010005359.1 coordinate 3,962, forward strand.
TGGCAGCGGATCCAGAGTCAATCATGTCTGCGAGAGTATAAATATTGTCTGAATGGGTGATCTGAGCTTGCAACACAAATGGGGGAAATGGGACAAAAGGAGTGGTACTCACCACAGAGAGCTTTGAGGGGGCGTTGGCTCCTGGGTTGTGGTGATGCTGTGGTGCTGCTCCCCGTGTCACACAGTTAGCGATGGTGTGTCCAGCACTCCCACAATAATAACATAGATGCAATCTCCTCCTCCTTTCCCTTTCCTCTACAGTAAGTTTAGCGTGTCCCAATTGCATGGGTTCTGGGTGATTATGAGCGAGATCAGTAGGTGCTGCTAATGCTCATTGAGGGCGGTGATCAAGAAGTAGGTTATCCAGTTTTATGGTGATGTCAATGGGGGAATCCAGGGTTTTTCCCTCGTCTCAGAAGGCCAGTTCGGGGAGTATGTGATGATTGAGTCCTTGGCGATATACGGCTTTCAGGGCACTCTCATTCCAGCCACTTTCAGCCGCTAAAGTACGGAACTCAAGAGCATACTCCACCACTCAACAAGGACCCTGTGTAATGGTCAACAGCCGACTTCTTTCCCCTCGGGTGCGTGATCGAAAACTCTATGGAACAGAGACACAAAGTTATCATACAATGAAACAGATTCTCCTCCTCTTTCCCACACCACTTGTGCCCAGGTTAACACTCTGTCAGTGAGGCTAGTAAAAAAAAATGTCACCTTTGCATGCTCCGAGAGATCGCCTTGAGATTCGAGGTAGAGCGGAGACTGTAGGAGGAATCCATGGCATCGGGCGGGATCGCCATTGTATTTCTCTGGTTTGGTGAGGAGGAGTCTGGGCGTGGAGTGTGTTGAATCGGCAGCAGCAAGCTGTTGAGTAATCTGCATCAGCCCAGAGAAGAGCTGTTGAAGCTGCGTAGTCATCTCTCACAGGCGTTGGTCTTGGTCGCCAAGAAAACGGCCCTGTGCTGCGAGAGAGTCACGAAGCGCAAACGGATCCACTGCATCCATATTAGGTGAAGCAATCTGTCAGGAATCACCCACAGTAGAGGACACAAGTGCAGATCCATTTCTTTATTCAGCAGAAGTACCAGAAAACAGTATTCCAAGAGCATAGTCAGAAACTGGCAGAGGTCAATCGATCGGACAAACAGTATCAAGTAGGGCAGTCAAGGTCGTAAACAGATAAACTAGCACAGATCAAACCAGAGTAACAATCACAAAAGGAACCGCTCGGCAGATAGAGTACACAGGCAAACTATTGCTTCGGAGCATGTGTGAGAGTGAGTGTATAAAATGTCTGTGAGGAGGGTGTGGTGTTAAATGGCTGCAGCTGCAACCAATTAGATTTCCAGGGAAATGGATGTGGTGTGTGAGTGTTCATGGGAGTTGTAGTTTTGATCTGAGGCAGGCCTGACATCTTTGTTTTTCTGTTGCAATTTTATGTCAAATAAAAATAATTTTAAAAAAGCATCTCAATAGCTGTATTTTTACAGAAGTATGCTGGTAATATTTTAGTTATTTATTGGCAATTCCAGTCACCAGGTAAATACTGTAATTATTGAAATTACAGTAATTTCAATTAATTATAATTAACAGTAAAGTAGTAATATGAAATTACAGGATATTACAGTAAAATACAGTAAAGCAAAAACAGTAAAACCATGTAAACCTTTTACAGGCAATTACCATTTTTCAAGTCACAGTAATATACTGTTAATGGCTAACGGGACCTGCATGAATGTTTGGAGACAAACTTCTAGCCACGGAGCATCCATTTGTGCAGGATCCTAAAGACTTTGGTGAAGCGCTGGGAATGTTTCATGATACCTGCAAAAAGGAGGCAACCACTCCAGAGCCCCCTCTAAGAGCCAAAAAGGAGGCCATTGCTCCTAATCTCCCTCAAATGGCCAAAGAGGTAACCGCTCCAGAGACCCTTTTGCAGGCAAAGAAAGAGACACCTGCTCCTGAGATCACTCCAGAGCCCCACAGAGGGAACAACCCCCAAGAATTTTTTTGGGGGGGGCTGAGTGCACCGAGGAGCTGCCCCAGCATACTGGCAGCAACAAAACAAAGGCAGCGACAAGGGCACTTCAGAGATCGTTCCGCAGGCTAAGAATGAGGCAACCATTCCCGAGCTCCCTCTAATGGCAAGTAAAGAGGCATTCATTCTTAAGCTCCCTCAAATGTCTGAAAAGGAGGGTACCAAGCACCAGTCCAAGTCCAAGTCCACGTCAGAGTCCAAGTTCACATCAGAGTCCAAGTCCAAGTCTATGTCAGAGTCCAAGTCCAAGTCTACATCAGAGTCCAAGTCCACACCAAAGTTCAAAACAATGCCGGGGACAAAACCTTCGCATGAGCCTGTGACCAAGATTTCTCCTGCACCCACATCTGGTTTGCCACAAGGGTCAGAAACCATTCCCGTCACAGTCGCTCTCACTGAGCCCGCTCCTGTTCCAGCCAAAGTCGCTCATGAGGAGCCTGTTCACTTCATGGCCACAGAGACTGTCCACTTCATGGCCACAGGGACTGTTCCAGCATTCATCATTCTTCCAGTTCAGGCTAAAGCACCTGTTCTGGCTTGAGTCACTAAACTCGTCCCTTTAAAAGTCAAGGGGACTGTAAAAATCATGGAACCTATGCATGTCCCAGCAAAAGCCCAAGTTACAGAACTCATTCAAGCAAGAGTACAAGTCAGAGAACCAATTTCAGCACCTATCACTTTTCCAGTACTCATCACAGAGCCAGTTCCTGTACAAGTCACTGTTCCAGTACACGTCTCAGAACCTGTCCCAGTAAAAGCCCAAATCACAGAGCTGGTTCTATTGCAAGGTCAAGTCAGAGAGCCTGTTCTGATCTCTATTACAGAGCCTGTTCCAGTGAGAGCCCAAATCACAGAGCTAGTTCTATTGCGAGCACATGTCAGAGAGCCAGTTCCTGTCACAGATGCCACTCAAGTTACAGAGCCAGTTCCTGTCACAGATGCTGCTCAAGTCGCAGAGCCAGTTCCTGTCACAGATGCCGCTCAAGTGGCAGAGCCAGTTCCTGTCACATACTCCACTCAAGTGGCAGAGCCAGTTCCTGTCACAGATGCCGCTCAAGTCGCAGAGCCAGTTCCTGTCACAGATGCCGCTCAAGTTGCAGAGCCAGTTCCTTTCACAGATGCCGCTCAAGTCGCAGATCCAGTTCCTGTCACAGATGCTGCTCAAGTCCCATCTCTCCCAGCCTGCACACCACTCAGCGCTTCTCTCCGAGCCTGCTTGACTCTCAGCGCATCTCTCCAAGCCTGCTCGACTCTCAGCGCATCTCTCCGAGCCTGCCCGACTCTCAGCGCATCTCTCCGAGCCTGCTCACCGGATCGCTCCTGTTCCCACGCAACTCCCTGAGTTCCTGCCCAAGTTCCGGCAAAAGTTCTGTGTGGGGGTCATTAGTGACAAGCCTGCCCCTACTGGACCAGGACCTCCGAGAAGCTATCTCGTTTGGCACTCCAGGAGTAGCACATTTGGGGGGGGAGGTTCTGTCATGAATCGCCTCCTTTTCATGCACTGTGCACCGTGAGATCCCGGCCACACATGCAGTGTGCTCTTCATCTCTGTCGCAGAAATGTGCACTTCCGCATCCCAAATGTAGAAGACACGGACTACAGCTCCCATGAGCACATGCTCCTACAAGCCAATCGGGGGAAGGCAGGTGACTTTCATTCATGGACTGATTATGCTGGGTTTAAAAGACTGCCAAATGCACTTCGTATTTGCGAAGCATTTAGTATAGCCCTTGTGTTATCAGCCGAGCGTATTAACCGTGTTTTGATTATTGTGTTTGACTAGCTTTCTGTATTTCTGACTACTCTTTTGGATTTCCCTATTGACTCTGTTTGCTCATCGCTCGACCCTATTTCCGTATTGGCTTAATCTACTGCCTACCGTTTATGTACCTTTGCCGTTGTGTTAATAAACACATCGTTACTCTTACCTCCATGTCCCGATCCTGTACTTGTGTTTCACTATGCTGTGACGGTGCCAGCAGCGCCAGCAGCCATTCCCTGACACTGGCATTACCTGAGAGGCAAGGATGTGTTCCTCACTGGTCCCCCAATCATGCATAGTTTTCCCTATGGGTGAAAGTACAGTGATTTAAATTTTTCCATCCCAAGTTCAGAGTCAATTTGTTATCAAATCAAGCTTCAAACCCCTGATTCATTGCTGTTCAGCACTCTGGCAGATTTAAATGCATAATATAAAATATATTCCTTATGCATTGTATGTTTTTGGCTCACCCAAGATTTATTATAGCATCTTTCATTGGATGTGCGCATGTGGTGCAAGAATGATAACTTTTATTTCCTCTCAGCTGCCAAAACCAAACTCATTAAAAAGAGGTGTGACTGTTAATATACATTGTAATGCTGACAGCTGCTAATTTATAACCCCTCTACTGCACTTTTTATTCTCTCCTCTTGCTGTCCAGTGGGATCTCTTTTAATAGTATGTAGTGAACATATGTGACTAGATGTATGTATCTGTGTATGTATATGCATGTAGAGTTGGTGTGTGTGTGTGTGTGTGTATGTGTGTGTGTGTGTGTGTGTGTGTGTGTGTGTGTGCACTGAAGTGGGGTTTGTTGTAGGCCCACTGTCTGTGCGCTTTTGATTTATGGGGTTTTCTCCCCTCAAAGCCTCAAGCCCAAACTGCCCTCTATTCTGTTCCTAGACAAGGAAGAAAGAGTCTGACTAACACTGCAAGCAGCCTATTCACAATATGCTAAAGCGGATTGGAAATATGTCATTTGGTTGCCCTGTAACTTTGAGACATGAACGTATATATAACGTGTGTGTGTATGTATGTATGTATGTATGTATGTATGTATGTATGTAGTTAACATCATTATATATGATCTTTCATATGATCATATGAACATCATTCATATGATCTTATATATATATGAGATCATATGAACAGAAGTAACCTAGCCACAAGGGGGGTGCACTATCCAGTGTATGGGGAGGGTTGCATCAAGAAGGGCATCTGGCATAAAACTTTGAAAAATCAAACATGTAGACAAAAACACAAATTTCCATACTGGATCGATTGCGTCCTGGGTTAACAATGGCCGGCACTAGTCCTATTAACCGACAGGTTGCTGGCAGAAATTGGGCTACTGTTGGCTGAAGAAGAAGAAGACTAGGAAGGGAAGTCCAGAGGAATAAGGAGAGGAGGAAGGTAAATAGAGTGGATGTGAGGGTAGGAACTTAGAATGTTGGTAGTATGACTGGTAAAGAGAGAAAGATTGATGGATATGATGGAGAGAATAAAGGTGGATATATTGTGTGTGCAAGAGACCAGAGGGAAGGGGAGTAAGGATAGGTTTATCGGAGGGGGGTTCAAATTGTTTTACCATGGGGTGGACAGGAGGAGAAATGGGCCAGGGGTTATCCTAAAGGAACAGTACGGCAAGAGTGTATTGGAGGTGAAAAGAGTGTCTGACAGACTGATGGTTAAGAAACTGAAAATTGATGGTGTCAAGATGAATGTTGTTAGTTAATATGCCCCACAAGTTGGGGGTGAGATGGATGAGAAAGAAGAATTCTGGAGTGATATGGATGAAGAGGTGAAGAGTGTACCTGAGGGAGAGAGAGTGGTGATTGGAGCGGACTTAAATGGTTATGTTGGTGAAGGGAACAGATGAAATGAGGAGGTGATGGGTAGATATGGTGTCAAGGAAAAGACAGAAGAAGGTCAGCTGGTTGTGGATTTTGTGAAAAGGATGAACATGGCTGTGGTAAATACATATTTTAAGAAGAGGGACACAAGTGGATTATATTCTACGCAGGAGGGCCAGCCTGAAGGAGATTGTAGACTGCAAAGTGGTGGCAGGGGATAGTGTAGTTAGGCAGTATAGGATGGTGGTATGTAGGATGACATTGGTGATCAAGAAGAAAAGGAGAGTGAAGGCAGATCCAAGGATCAAATGGTGGAAGTTGAGAAAGGAAGACTGTAAGGTAGAGTTCAGAGAGGGATAAAGACAGGCACTGGGTGGCAATGAAAGGTTACCTGATAACTCTGCAACTGCAGCAGAAGTGGTAAGGGAGACAGCTTGAAAGGTGCTTGGTGTGACATCTGGACAGCGGAAGGAGGACAAGGAAACCTGGTGGTGGAATGAGGAAGTACAGGAAGGTATACAGAGGAAGAGACTGGCGAAGAAGAAGTGGGATAGTCAGACAGATGAAGAAAGAAGACAGGAGTACAAGGAGATGAGGCATAGTGTGGAGAGAGGTAGCAAAGGCTAAAGAAATGCATATGGTGAATTGTATGACAGGATGGACACTAAGGAGGGAGAAAAGGACCTGTACCAATTGGCTAGGCAGAGGGACCAAGCTGGGAAAGATGTGCAGCAGTTTAGGTTGATAAAGGATAATGATGGAAACATACTCACAAGCAAGGAGAGTGTGTTGGGCAGATGAAAAGAGTACTTTGAGGGACTGATGAATGACGAGAATGAGAGAGAGAGAAGGTTGGATGATGTGGGGATTGTGAATAAGGAAGTGCATTGGATTAGCAAAGAGGAAGTTAGGACAGCTATGAAGAGGATGAAAAATGGACAGGCTGTTGGGCCAGATGGCATACCTGTGGAAGCATGGAAGTGTTTAGGAGAGATGGCAGTGGAGTTTTTAACCAGATTGTTTAATGTAATCTTGG
>JAQMYM010005360.1:0-10653 GCA_030014255.1 Parauchenoglanis ngamensis
ACTTTCCCAGAGTCAGAAGCAGCACTTTGCAGCCCAACTGTCTGCATGCATGACAATACAATACTCATTATTCATTTTTCTCATTACACCAACTACATTACTTTCCATTAATGAACTAGTGCACAAATCAGAGTATAAATGACACACTATCATAACTTATTTGCAATTGGTGCATGCATCCTTCAAAATAAACTCTGTGCAAAAAAATGCATGAGTGCAAATTAAGAGAAACTAATAACTAATAAAGTGCTTTCAGATCAGAGGAACTTTTCGTAGTTCTTAGAACTGTAGGAGGAAGTAGCCCCCTTTTTTGTTTGTTCACACCGCAGGAACTGACAATGATTATAGTTCTTAGAACACTGTTTTTAGGGACCTTTTAGCTCCTACTTCAGGGTAGGTACTCTCACAGCACAATAGGAACCATGAGAGCCAAGCTGCTACTGCTGGGCCTTTGCGCAAGGCCCTTAACTTTCACTGCTCACATCAAATGGTCCAATATTAGATATCTCTGAGTGGGAAAAGTGTGTGAAGCCTCTTGTGCAGCAACAACTACAACTAAAACTTTTCAGTAACTGTTTATCAGTCCTGCACATCGGCTTGAGGGAATTGTAGGCCATTCCTCCACACCGAACAGCTTCAACTCTGAGATATTGAAGGTTCCCTCACGTGAACTGTTACACACCATTTCTGTTGGATTAAAGGTCAGGACTTTGACTTGGCCATTCCAAAACATTAATTTATTCCTCTTTAACTGTTCTTTGCTAGAACAACTTGAGTGTTTAGGGATGTTGTCTTGCTGCACGACCCATTTACTCTTGAGATTCAGTTCATGGACAGATTCCCTGATAGTTTTCTTTAGAATTCACTGGAATGATTCAGAATTCATTGTTCCATCAGTGATGGCAAGACAAATTCACCTCATTCAGAGACCTACCAGGCTCCTAGACTGGGCTACAGTGGCTGATGTGAATCCACATCCTTCTACATTATCTGCTGTAAATTTTGCTAAAATTACCTTGCATGGTCCTTGAACCCTTGGCACTATCCACTTTCTTTTATGCACCTTCATGTAGACCTCTGGTTTAATCAGGTTCTCAGGCTCCACAGGTTCTTTGTGAAATTGGTTGGCTTCCTTCACCTGGTGGTTCAGGGAGTGATGTATAAATGCTAGTCCTTTCAAATAGTTTTTCCTCTCATTCTCCAGTTGTTCTAGCTGTGGATCTGGATACGTTTTGCCAATTGTCATTGAATTGTTCTATTTGGTCTTTCAACTAGTCCTGCAGCTTGTGCGTGCTACACACAGGGAGAGCTCATGTTTAGTGTAAAATTGTTCTGTTAGGCAGCTAATAATGCTTTTTACAAAATGGCTGCCATTGTCCAAGCTAATCATTTTCATTATGCCAAGTCTTGAAATGACATTAAACATTAAACATTGCTAAACATTTAGCAACTGTCTGTCCATCACTGTGGTTGGATGGAGAGGCCTCTACCCATATATTGAATCTGTCTACCACTCCTACACAGTATCTTTCCCTTTCTTTCTTTGTGTCATGATGATAAAGTCCATGTAGATGTGTTCAAATGGGCCAAGGGGACTATGGATGTGTCCTATTTGGGGTTGAAATGTCTTATGCACATTGAATTTTCTGCAGATATCACAGTGAGCCAATCATGGGTTGCAAATAAGGTGAAAACCAATGCTCAATATACACTGGTGCTTGAAAGTTTTTGAACTCTTTAGAATTATCTATATTATAGTCAGGTGATTTCAATCCATGGGATTACAATCAGGTGTTGAATCTTGTTTTATTTAAAAAACAGGACTCTATCAAAATCTGATCTTCACAACGCATATTTCTAAAAGTGTGTCATGGAACAAACAAAGACGATTCGAAGAATCTTTTGATGGCCATCAGGCAGGCATTTTAACCCTCTCCAGGAGTGGTCAACCAGCAAAGATAAATCCAAGATCATGGCATGTAATAGAGGACCCCAGGGTAACTTCTAAGCAACTAAAGGCCTCTCTCACATTGGCTAATGTTAATGTTCATGAGACAACCATCAGGAGAACACCACAATGGTGTGCATGGCAGTTTTGGAAGGAGAAAAACACTGCTCTCTAAAAAGAACATCAGTTGGCTAAAGATCATGTAGACAAGCCAGGAAGCTTCTGGAAAAATTTGAACAGATGAAACTATAATAGAACTTTTGCCTTATGGCTTACTTGAGACGTCTCCCAGGTCAGCTTGATCTGCTGCGGTCTCTGTTGAATGACCTGCAGATTTTAAATAAAACTTCACTGTTTGCTGTTTAAGTGGAGGATTTTGTCACCTCATCATTTCATCACACTGCTGAGTTTCAGCTTCTTTACAAAAACACTGAGCTGTTTAAACAAGCTGAAAACCTCTAAGAAGCTGTTGCATTAAAACCATAAATTTGACACCACGTAAGTGAAACTTCACACCAACGGCTTTCTGAAGCTGTTTAAAGACAGATGATGCTTGTTGAGGCCTGGAGGTGTGAACTGCTGGATGAAAACATTAGAACATTGGCCAACATTGAACATTAATGTTATCACCATGAAGGTGATTATTTCCAGTAACCCACATCCTTAAGTGTTTTAAACCAGAACAAAAAAACTTTAAACTTTAAAAAACTTTTAACTTTATTTATTCTGAGAAAGAGGGCAGTTCATGTGTAACTAGAGGACATTAGTTTCTTCTTCATCACCACTACACTACATGACATGTGTGTGTAACAGCAATGTTAACAAAAGGCAAGTATCTGAGATGGCTGTATTTAACAGGCCCAAACCACCCCTGGGAGTTATTGTCCCCACTCCGCACTCCCCCACTGGTCTGCACTCACACTGTGCTAAACAATCCACTACAGGGTGCTTACATCACCACAACACTGACAGGAAAGCAGAAAATACATTTTTGTATTTTTGAAACACAGAACATCGGAGATAAATGTGCACCCTTCTTCCAGCCCTGCTCACAGTTTCATACGCGCTTCTCAGTTTTCTGCTTACTTCTGGAAAAGTTCGCTGTTTGTTACAGTAGAGGGGAATCAAGACAAAACATAAGTAACATAAGTAACTGTGAACAGTAAACCAAGAATCGCATAGGGAACAGTGAATCAAGCACAGGGCTGCCAGAAGCGAGTGCACATAACATGGTGGTGCTTCAAAGACACAGTGTTTTGACTCCTAGTCACTGATGGATTTTCCCCTTTTCTCAGCTTCATGATGGCATGCTTTTCTCCCATAGACAGCTCTCTGGTCTTCATGTTGCTCTACCCTTCTTAACTACAAATGCAGTCTTCACAGGTGAAAGCCAAAGCTCAATGTGGATGTAGATATCCAGGCTACTTAATGATTAAACAGTCGATTTTATATGACTCACCTGGATAACAAGAAACACCTGGCGCTTGTCATGTTCCAATACTTTAGCTCACTTGAAAAACTGGGTGGTTTGATACAAAATGTGTTACGTTCTGTGTTGTTCAATATATCTAGATGTAAATATCAGGGAATAAGAGCTGAAACTCTGATCTCTCTTCTCATATTTATCTTCACTGATCACACACAAATGTCTTCAGTGCACAGCAAAAAAAAATTGGCCTTTTGGAGGGGACTGTGAAATCTACAGTATAAACAGTTGTTCCTTAAGCTGCCTCTTTTCTTTTCCCTTGATATAAGAAAGACATTAAAACATTATTTAACTTTATTTATTGGGAGGCTGAGAGAGTGGGCAGTGCTGATGTGCAGGAAAAGGACATTAGTTTCTTCTTCATCACCACTACACCACGTGACAAGTGCACGTGACAGCAGGGTTATAAAAAGGCGAGTATCTGAGACAGGAGAGCGAGAGAGCAGCCGGTGCTTCTACAGATAAAGATCTCTCTACAAAGATCTCCTCCTGAGATCATCTCACACCTTCTACTGAGCTTCAACATCAAGTTCCTGCAGCTTGTGGTGAGAATCTCTGTCTCTCTCTCTGTCTGTCTCTCTCTCTCTCTCTCTCTCTCTCTCACTAGTGTACAGACTACCAATTATATTTCACACATAAATGTTTTTTTTATACCGACCAAGAATTATTTTTACAATATGATGAATAAATATGTTAAATAGCACAGTGTGATCTGTACAATTAAATCAGTAAGTAAGATGCACTCCTGTATTTTAGTTGAATGCCAGGCCGTATCATAAGTTGTGTTATTATTCAGTATTTCTCATCATGATCTATTATCAGTCAAGCTTATCCTAACATTCAAGAATCCTGTATGTAGGAAAGAGCATTTTATAAAAAGCAGGAATATTCTGCACTTTGCTTTATGGAGGATTTGGATCATGTCACTGCTGAAACACAAAACAATACAAAACAATACAAAAGCATGAAAGTCGTGTCGAGTTTTAAATCTTCAATAGTCTAATACAGGGGGTCTGATCTTTTTCCAAAGGAGGGCAGATTACACAACATCAAAATACCAGAGTGCCGGTCACCAGTACATCCACATACAGTCAGGTGCATAAATATGTGTACCCCAGTGTACTGGACTTAAAATGAAGTGAATGTGAGCTCAGAATGCAGACATTTAGCTTTAATTAGAGAGTATTTACATCGGATGAAGCCTGTAGGAATTGCAGCACTTTTTACATCTGAATATTTTTGCATTACCCAGGATTTGCACATTATATGCATACCATGCATACCCAGGCACACATTTGCTCCGGCTCTTCATGAGAAAGTGTTTTTGTTTCCAGTTCTTTTGAAATCTCTCCTTCTCACTGTTAACTTTGTACTTTTATCTGTAACCAGGACTAAATATCATTCAGTAAATTAATTTAGACTTTAAAAAGGCTCTTGAAATGTAATTAACTGTGTTAATGCGGTAATTTGAAGGTGAAATCAGAGAGGAAAAGACTCTTGGAATTTAGCTCAGTGTGTTAATGCAGCCCTGTGGTGGACTGGCGACCTGCCCAGGGTCATACTCTCGCATGAAGATGCTGGGATTGGCTCCAGCTTCCCTGCGACCCAGAGCGCTATAGATAATGGATGGGTGTTAATGCAGTCTGCTGCCACCATCAGGTGAAAGGGAAAATTGCAGCTTGTTGTCCCTGTCATACATTCTAATATCTGCATCTTTTCATGGGACACTTTTGGCCCTGGGGCTGCAGTTTGATCACCCCAGTCTAATACATTTAAAATAGGTGACAAACATTAAAAAAGTCATTTTCAAAGTATTTGGGCATCCCTGTATATATGAAAGTGTGAACGTCATGTTATGAATATTTGTGGATATTTAATTAGAATTTTTTTTAAACCACTACATTTATTATTTATTTGTTAATTGTGAAGACTAATATATTGTTGATTTATTGTTACAATGAGCAAAAACAACTATATAAATGTTATGCTACTAGTAAATACAGGATGTACATATATTTACTGAGTGCGTGCATGTTAAACCCTAAGTGAGAACTGAAAAGGTCATAAAATGGTGCAGAAGCTGCTTACAGCTGAATGATAATAAAATCCCAGCTGAATGATGGATGGAGGCTGCAACGTCTACAGCATGATCTGGGAGATTTTTTGACCCCTTGTTCAGCTCCAGCCTCAGTCGTGTCCTGAAAATTTATCTATATATCTAAAAGAGCATGTCTCTCCTCATTTTAACTGTTTCTTATGTATTCAATCATTCTTCTGTTCTCCTGTTTCCAGGTAGATTTCCACTCTCCATCACCTCACACAGACTCCTCACAAACACCTCATACACTCTTCACACACACCCTTACCAACACCTTACACACTCCTCACATACACTTCTCACGCACTCCTCCACTGTGCATCAGGATGAAGCTCCTCGCTCTGGTGCTCCTGCTCTCTGCTTTCTCCTCACTGACCCTGACGGAGGTTTTGAAGGAGTTCAAGAAGTGTTCTAAGTTCTTCATCGACAGCCCAAATATAAAAGAAATCATCACTCCAACAGTTTTTCAGGGGGATCAGTATAAGAAGATTTGTCAGCGCTGGAAAAACCAATACAGATTTGCGACACTCTATGACACTCAGCGGAGGATCCCCGTCTACTCAGCCTACACATTCACAGGTCAAGGATACACCACCCGATGCGATGAGTGGAAAAATGAACCTCAGGTGAGTGGGGTTCTACTGAATCATTTCTACTGGCTGAAAACATTTCCCAGCATTCATATATTTGTCCAGAAAAGAGAAAGATGCTGTGAATAACTCTGAGTCATTCCTTTCATTTGTTTCATTGCTGCTGACCTGCAATTTTTAAGCTATTACATTTCCAGATGTGTCCATAATTATGTTCATGATTATCAAACAGAGATTTTAATATACATTACTTATATATCCATTTATCTGTCTGCATTCTTTAAACATCAGTTAATTGCATGAGTCATATATGTGTCTGTGTGTTGAAACTGACCTTTTTAGCTATAATGAGGTTCTCTCCTTTCACATATTACCAGGATGGTGATCCTTTCAGTCATTAGTGTTATTTGCTTATTAACAAGTAACCCTCACTGCAGAACCAAAGCCCAGTGGGTGGAGTTGGACCTGATGCCGATCCTCCCAGCTGGGTGGAGTTGAACCTAAAGTCCAGGGGTGGAGTCAACTGTGTGTTTCAGGCTGTTAGGGGTTATAGTTCACAATTTGACTTATAGAAGGAGTTGGATTAGGCCCAGCTTCACCCCCTGGACTTTTTGGACTTTTTGGAAAATGCAATTCTGCTTCCATACCTGTTTTCTCTTCATGAAGGATGTTTTAATGATTTTTTACTGACTAATAGCTCATTTCTCTTCCTCCACTCATAACAGCTGGAAAACATCAATAACAGTCCAGACATGAAGATGATCTCTGATTCTGAGATGGATGAGTTTGTAAAGCAGGCTGTGACCAGAGACTATAGCAGGACCGGTTATACAAGAGGTCACGTGTATCCTCGTCTGTATGCTTCTCACCAGGTTCAAGCAGATTCCACCTTCACTTTTACAAATGTAGCACCACAAACAAAACTTAACAATGGTAATTGGGAACGTGAGGTAGAGACACCAATGCTTAATGAGGCAATAGAAAAGTGCAATCATGCCAAATATAGTCCATATAATAAAAACATAGTTTATATAGTGACTGGAGTGGTTCCAGGTAATAAGTGGTTACCCATAACAAGAAAAAAAAAAAACAAACTTGAGAAAATTATGAACGGAGTTAACATTCCCAGTTATTACTGGACTGCTTTCTGTTGCAAAACTTACAGTAATGCAATAATTTCAAAAGCCTACCTCGCTCAACAAACTGAACCAGACAAAAAGGCAAGTGAGATGAGTGTTAAAATGCTCAATGAACAACTCACTAAATTGTATAACCAAACTTTTGAGGTGTTTTCTAAGTTGTGTTTGACTTAATACTGTCCGAGCTCATTCCCTGTAACTGGGACTTTCTAGTTAGACATAAAACTGCTTCTTTCATTACCTAAAGTTACTCTTGTAATATAAACAACTATAAAACAATGACCAAATACAAGGTGTAAGGAATAAAACACTGTTGTTTGTGGTGCTTTTGTAGTAAATAATCAATGATAGGGTGATGTGATGAAGCAGAGTTACTGTTAACACACTAATGTGTTTCATTCCTCTTACACCTCAACAATTTTATTAAAGAATGTCACCCTACTTTTTATTCATTTGTAGTCACATTTAATGTCTGTGAAATGGGCAATGTGGTAAAATTAGAGAGAAACTGACAGTTACCATATTGTTTTTCCATTGTTATTACCATATTGTAATTCTGTAACATGAACATGTTTATATCTGTCAATTATCCTGCAGATCTTTAATAAAGCTTCACTGTTTGCTGTAAAAGTTAACAATTCTGTTGCCTCATTTCATCACACTGCACAGTGACACTTTTACACAGTACCATTATTATTATTATTACTACAGCAGGTGGCTCTAACACACACATACATGCATTATATATATACATTGTACTGAAATAAATACTGTAACTATGCTCGAATACTCATATAAACTCACACCTGCACACATCCCAGGTCCCTTCGAAATGAACACGACAGACCTGTTTCATTGACAACCTGTTCCTTCGCAGAATGCAGGCAATTGTGGAAACGCTCACTGCATGAATCCCTCAGAAGATTTCTTGGTTGTCAATAATCTTCTGTTGTATCTCCATTAAGCGAATGGTGTTATTGGCTATTGTCATTACCTGCTCCTCACTGCACACGCGGCGCGCCTTATGGACTCGGCCGCGCGCAATCTCCATCGCGCTTAACGCTGAAGCACGCACTTCTGCATTATGGCATGAACTACAAAGGACTACAGTTCCCGTGAGGACATGCTCCCAGCCATGTCACATGACCCATGATTGGCTGCAGGTGCATTCAATCTTCTCGTAATTATGCCATATATAATAGGATTCATAGTATCACCATGTCTTTATAATGTAATTGTAATGTCGAAGCATTAGTTTAGCCTCTGCCTGCTATTGCCAAGCCTTTGTTTCCAGTGTTTGCTTTTCTGGTGTTTTGGACTCTGATTTCTCTGTTTTTGGATATTGCCTTTTTGCTCTGCCTAGTATACTCTGTTTGCCTATCGCACAACCTTGTTTCTGTTTTGGATTACCCTTTTGCCTGTCGTTATTGTACCTTTTCCTCGTGTGTTTAAAATAAACATGTCTATTTTACAATGCCATCTCCTAACCTGCGGATGTGTCCAGCTAAACCCTGTTGATGTGACAACTATAACCATATTGACCACAGACCTCTCTTGTACTTCAGAAGATAGGTTTCTTCTGGCTCCACCAGGTCATTGTCTCTCAGTTCTAGAAAACAAAATAACTGTAAAAACACATTTTACAAAAGGAACATGCAGTAACAGTCCATTGGTGCAATAATTCAATGCATTTCAGACAGAGTACCATCCAACAGAGCTAGCCGCTACGGTACGTGTAGATGTTGTATATAAAACAGTGTACAGTACTCCAAAATTACAGTAAGAGAGCATTAAGTAAATGACCTACCTATATTCGTCTCTGAAGGTATGTATTAAAGAGGCAACTGTGAAGTGGCTCACATTCGGTTGCACTCTTTGATCAATTTCTGCCATCAACATCCCATACACAAGAACATGGACAACAAGAGTGGCAGAAATCTCATTTGAGATCATTTGTCCCTTTGCTCTTTTTCTTGTTTTTCCTCGTCCTCTTCCACGTCCCCTCCTATGTTCTCTTTCCTTCTTCCTGTGGTGGTTGATCCATTGCTCCAACACAAGTGAACCAACCACTGGACCTTTTATCTACCTATCTAGGTTAGAGGTTATCTATCTAAGGCTATGATTTTTTTTTTATTATATTTTATAAAAAAGGTGTGCTTTTTGGTTCTATCTAGAATTTCTTCTATACTGGTTTCTGTTCAGGATTCTGATTTTATGTACTATCTACTTGACTCCGTTGGACCTAGATTCTTGTCAGTAGTATTTTCTGTTTCTGTGCTGTTATTTAGATTTAGAAGTGTCTGCAGGTCTATGCTAAATTAGTTTTCTCAGGTGTCTAATCAACAGTAGTTTCGGTCTGCCTTAAGGTGTGAATTGGGGGCAGGACTCACTAAGATATATTGAAGGTGTATCTGCATTAGTTAACACGTTCTACAAATAACTCAGAGAACCTAAACATAATGATTTAACTCCTGACTTGACTACTGACATGTGCCTCAAACCCATCTCTGTCCTTACATCTCTCAGAACCAGAAGATCTCATCTACCATCCAGAGGCCGTACTACAGGTAACCTTTTCTACCCTCCTCTGTTTTCCCAGTCTTCAATAGGGGTGATTGGTGGCCTTTGGAACTGCCAGTCTGCTGTAAAGAAAGCTGATTTCATTCAGCCCTTGCTTCCCATCACTCGCTTGACTTTCTGGCACTAACTGAGCCCTGGATATTGCCACAGAACCCAGCCACACCAGCAGCTCTTTCCTCTGCTTATGCTTTCTTACATACTCCATGAGAAACTGGAAGGGGTGGTGGTACATGTCTCCTGCTGTCTCAAAGTTGGTGCCTTACACCTCTCTCTCTGTCTCATCTCAACATCACATCCTTAGAGTTCCATGCTGTTGCAATTTCCTCTCCAATCAACCTTCTCCTCATTGTTATCTACCGCCCCCCTGGACCCATAGGAAACTTTCTTGAAGAAATTGACATTCTTCTTAGTCTTTTCCCTACTGAGAACACCCCTCTCACTCTCCTTGGAGACCTCAGCCTCCCCATTGACAAGCTCCAGTCCTCTTGTCTTCTCCCTCTTCTCTATTCCTTCTCTCTGATTTTCAACATCTGCTCTCCCACACACAAAGGAGGAAATGCCCTGGACCTGGTTTTCAGCCATCCCGCCCCTGCATCAGACATCACTGATACCCCACTTCACATCTCTGATCACCACTTAGTATCTTTAACCATCACCCTACCTGCTCTTCCGAAAACTAGCGACTACCATCATTAAAATTGGTAATGGCGGCACGACCGCAGCTCGCAGCAGCCTCTCCGGATCTGAAAATCGTGCCTTTTTGTTTTATTTTGTTTTATTTTGTTTTCTTGGCGTGACTCCAACGGCACATG